>KE647164.1:78551-154531 GCA_000447185.1 Vairimorpha apis BRL 01 | reverse complement strand
TAAGAAAAACTTAAATAAATTAATATATATATTAAATAAAAACATACAGTAATATCTGCATCTAAACATGATTATTTAAAATATTTTATTTTATAAAAATAAATTTTATTTAATTTATTAAATAAGAAAAATATTAAATAAATATATAAAAAAATTAAAAGAAAATTAACATGTTATTTTTATTGGTTAGACATTTAACTATCATAAAAGCTTCTAGTTTTGAGCAATATATTGAAAGAATAGAAGATAATACAAAATATATTGAATCTTTGAATAAAACTAATCAAGTAAATATAAATTTTCATAATTCTAAAATAAACAAATCTTGTAATGATTTAAATATAAATAACATTGAAATTTTGTCCACAACCAAAAATCAAAGAAAAATGTTGGTTTTTAGTGAACTTTATAACCAAGGAATTTTAAAATGTATATTATTCAACAAAAAATCTACACTTAGGCAAAATTATCAAAATAATGTCTTTTGTAATACAATACTTGATAAATTAAATAAAAATATATTTGAAGCTTTAAAACCTCAGCTTTTAGATTTGGATATAAATATGAGAATGAAAATATTTTATTTTAGTTCATATGAAACTATTTATTTTCTAGAATTTATAAATAATTTTTTAGATTTATTCCATGATGAATTTAAAGATTCAATAAAAGTAAAAAGATTAAGAAGTTCAATTTTTTTTAGTATTTTAAAACGTTAAATAAGAAAATAGATGTTATTAAAGAAAAATTTCAAAAAGACATTTTAAATAAAACAAAAGAAGATTACTTTAGAATTATTTAAAGAATTAACAATTTTTTAATAGTTTATCTATAAATGAGAATGAATTGTCAGAACAAAATGTAGAAATAAACGTTTTTCTTAATACAAACTAAATTAATAACAAAAAATTAATATTTTTGAATAAAAAAAGAAACAGTAGAAAAAATTTGAACCTTTTTGATAGAAACAGAAGTTTTAATACTATAAAAACTAAGTTTTTTCAAAAAAATAAAATTTGCAAATATGAATTTTTTAATTCAAAAAAATGATTTATATAAAAAGAAAATTAAAACTATTTTTTAAAGAAAGAAATAATTTCAACAAAAAATTTTCTCAAAATAAAAGAAAATTCAGTTTTAGAGAAAAAACATCTAATTTTTTTGTCTACAAAGAAATTTTTAATATAATTAAAGATGCACAATTAAAAATGATTAAAATTTTTAAAGATTATGAAAATTGTTTTTTAAATTTTGTGGATAAAAAATATGAAAAAGAATTATACGAACTTGAAAAAGATTTTAACGAAATAATAGGCAATAAAGAAGATTTTAAAATTTCACAAGAATTTTTTATCGATTCTAAGAAGCAAATTAAATGTAAAATTAATTTAATAATTGATGAAATTGAAAATGAATTTACAAAGTATTTGTTAGTATAAAATTAAATAATTTTGTTTAAATATATATTATAAATAAAACAAAAATGGTACAAAATAAATTTTAATGTATATTAAATATTTACCTAATTGCATTAAATTATGTATATCTTTCTTTTTAAAGTATATCTAGTATATTATAAAATATTACTATATAAAACAAAATTTTTAGAGCTTGTATGTTCTACAATCCTTAACCTATTTTTCAAAAAAGTTCTCGAAATCTTCTTAAAATTTTTACTAAAAAATTAAATAATTATTAAAAGTCAAATTTTTTTATTCTAATAAAAAACAAAATCAAAAATTATGTTATATGATTGTAACTGAATTTCTATCAATGAACTTAAAAGAGTAATATTTCAAAAAAAAACTCAAATTATAAATATTTGGTAATAGATTTAATTTAAAGTGAACATTAAATGCACAATGAGTTTGTTATAATGAAAGTATGAAAATTTATTTATAAATATTTAAATTTTATCTGATCATGATAAGTTTAATAACTAAAAACAATTTTATTTATTTTCAAAAATTGATTCATTTTTTAAAAAATTATGATTTTTATTAATTACAATATAAAAATAAATTAAATTTTGCAAAATTTATTTTATAGAATCTAAAAAAAGATTTAAAATTAAAAATATTAAATTAAACATTTAGTCAAAAGATTATTTATTATATATAAAAAAATATGTAAAAAACATAAAAAATTATATTTTATAAATACAGATAAACAGATATTAAAAAAATAAAATTAAAAATACTTTAAAAGTGTAGATGTAATTTTTAATTATCTTTACATTTAAAAATTAAAATTACACATTGATGGTCAATATTTTATATATTCTTATAATTAACTATCCTAAATTTATATAAATAAAACAAATAAAAATTTTATAAATTTGTATTTACAATGAAATTTAATTTATAATAATTTATAAAACATGTTACTATTAGAAATTTTTAACTTTTTAGAAAAGATATTTAAATAAAATTACAAGAAAATTTAACATAAAACTTATTTTATAATAATAATTAAATTTACAAATACAAATCATTTAATAATTTATGTAAAAAATGTTTTCTCACTTTTTAGTTTACAATTTATGAATAAAATATTTTTTATCAATCTTTTCTTGCACTACAAATTTGTTATCGTCACTTTTTACTATATAACTATTTTTATTAATAGGTGTACTTGACAACTTAAAATACTCTGAACCATTTTTCAAATACATAGATCCATCTTCGAAAACAACTAATTTCGTGTTGGTTGAACCTTTTCGTTGCGTAACAGTAAATTTTTTAATTTGTTCGTATTGGTATTCGTCTTTTGAGAAGTTAATAAAACTTGGTTTTTTGATGTAAAAAAACATATTCTTAAAAGGGCTACTTTTTATAAAAAAAATATTCACATATAATGGAATATTTTTTATGTAAGCAAATTTGTTTAAGTAGAAAGATTGTTAATTATTTTATCTAAAAAATATATTTTTAAAATGATATGTAAATAATAATGAATTTTTTTTTAAAAAAGATTATATTTAGATTTTAAACTGATAAATAAAAAAAAGTTATAATGATCAAAATTTATTTTACACTTTTTAAATTTTTTAAAAAAACTGTATAATAATGAATAATTATTATTTATAAATATCTTTTTACTATAGAATATTACATCTAACCATATAATTAATTTTAAATTTTTAATAAATGATCAATTTAAAAATAAATTAAAATTAAAAAACCCATGAACATCTGCAATTTAATTATTAATGTATTTTTGAGATATGTATCAAGTTCTGAAATATCATCATCATGCGAAAATATTTTATAAATACAGAAACATCATCTTTTGATAACGAGTACTTAAAAAATTCTGAAACATCTTTATCAGAAAAAACTAATTTTACATTTAATATCGAACCAGTAATATTAAATTATGATAAGCTCTTAAATAACGGGACTTTTACTCGTATCTTGTTAGTGAAAGAAGCAGAAGTAAAAAAGAACAATAGTATATATATTTTATGCGATACAAAATTTGACAAACTTAGCAAAGATTTAAAAATGTCATTTAAAATTCATTACTACAATTTAAAACTAAAGGTGCTTAAAAACTCTTCTTCATTGAGTTCAGTAGAAATAAAATTTTACAATGGAATAATAAACAAAATAAAAGATATTTTTGACGAGGAATGTAAACTCTCAATTTTCAATTATGAGTTGAGAAATGCCACTAAATCTGCTTTTAAAGAGTTTGAGACAACGAAAAATAATTTAAAAGTAAAATTTCAAAAGGAGCATTTGAAAAATATAATAGATGAAAATTTAAAATTAGTAAAAAGATTAGCTGAAGAACTAGAAAATATAAACTTTAATATAGATGAAGAAACTAGAAAAAATGAAGAAGCTGGAAGTACAAATCAAAAAATTGAAAATGATGAAAATATAATTGATTTAAAAGAAAATAATGAAAGTGAAAATGTTATTGATTTAAAAGAATGTGATGAATTTTTAAATTGGTATATGATAACACGTAAATACAAAAAACTGCATGATTTTTATAAAGAAAACAGCGATTTTTTTGAAAGCTACGATTCTACAGATAAAAATAACGATATGACAAATAATAAAACATTAAAATCAAATATAAATAAAAATATTGATTCCAAGTACGAGCAACACCATAGTTTAGTTTATAAAGATTTGTTTGCTTTTATTAAAATAGCACAAATAAAAATTTACTATATTTTGCAAAAATATAAAAATTATTTTTTTATTTATATAGAAGAATCTTATAAAAAAGAACTTCATGAATTAAAGAAAAATTTTTTCAAATATAATTTTAATGGTTTTAATAATACAAAACAAAAATTTGAGAAAGCTCAAGAATTTTTTTATGATTCTAAAAACACTATTAAATGTAAAATTAATACAATAATAGATAATGTCAAAATGGATCTAATAAAAAGCCTTTTAAGTTAAATTCAAATGATTTAAGTTTTTTTTAATTGCATTTTTTATATGTTATTAAAAGTTAATTTATTTAATTATTACAATAACCATATGTTTTTAAAATATTCAAATAAATATAAAAATTAATTATTTATGTGAAAAACTTTTATTTTTTTTATGTTATAAAAAAAACATAAGAAAATTATTACTACAAAATTTAATTAAATTAAAGTTTTATTAAACTATTTTTATGCAAATTAATTTTGTTTATCTATTTTTATCTTGTATATTTAAGTAATTTTATTTTAGATGTTATTTAAAATGTTTGAAACATTTTTAACAATTAAAAAGTTTTATATAAAATTGTTTTTTGTTACAACTATATTTTAATTAAAAACACATAACTTTCTTAAATTTTTTATTTGTATTTAATTCTAAAATTTGATAATTTTTGTCTACATCAAATAAAAAAATGTTAATTAAATTATATTTAAAAATAATATTTTTTATCGTCTTTCTGTAAATACTAAAAATTTTTAATGATTTTAATTTTTTAAATTTAAATGATTTTTTTGTGATTATAATTCATAAAATATAATTAACTATTTTATTATATTAGTTGTCAAACAAATTTTAATACTTTTAACTTCATTGTTGTATAGTACAATATTATGTTTTATTATTATTATTACTCTTATTTTTTTAGTGATAAAATTTTTCTATCTTTAACAAAAACATATGTTTTGGTTATTTAATCAAATATAGTAAATTAATAATATTAAATAACATTAAAATATCTATTCAATTTTTAAATCAAACATTATTTTTGCAATTAATTTAAATTTTAGTTTTATTTAAAGTTATTAATAAACTGTAAGATTTTTTAAATTATTAAATTTGAGAAAAAATTAAAAATATATAATATATAAAAAATTTAAACAAATTTAATTTTATACATTCAAAATATACAGAATTTATATAAATAACATTTAAAATACTTATTCAGAATTTTTTACAAAAACATCTAATCATATTTATGTACAAAATTTCTAAATTATAAAAACTTATCTTTGTTTATAAAAAAATTCTTTGAATTTTTTGACATTATACGTTACCTTTTAACTTTCATTACATGAACAACACTATAAATTATATAAAATAAAAAATTTAGAATTGATTTAAATTTTTTTACAAATAAAATTATAGAACATTCCAAATAATTTAAGAATTACTTTAATTAATTAGAACAATCTTTAAAATAAATATAAAACAATTATTTTTTTCCTTCTTATGTACATATTCACCATTTTTATAATGTTGTTATTTTCAATTGAATCAGATGTAAAATTGGATTTAAATGAAAATCAATCTGAATCAACAAATTTAAGTGAATTTATAAACGATGAAACATTAAATATTATATTATTAAACAAAACAAAAAATGAGAAAATACTTACTAATTTAAATGATATTTTAAATACGATTTTAACAAAACTTAAAGAAAATATTGATAAGTCTTTTTGTACTCATTATTCTAGCTTAAAAAATAAAATAAATCAAAACACTAAATCATTGACACCAAATTTTATAAAATATGTAAGCAAACTTATAGATAATATATTAATACCTCTTGATGAATTATGGATGACATATGTATTAGATATAGAGGATGTTATTACATTGTCTTTTTCTATATTTGATAAACAGAAAAACATCATTAAAAAAAATTAAATGAAGAGTTAAAAAATAAAAGTATAGAAAATACAATCAAGAAAGAAGAAGATAAAAATTTAGGTAAAAACGAAGGTATAAATATTAAAGAAGAAAAAGAAGATAATATGTCAAAACAAGAAAATGATGATTTTTCGAATACAGAAAAAAATAATAAATTAACAGTAGAAGAAGAGAATAATAAATTAACATTAGAAGAAAAAGAAGAGAATAATTTGAATGTAGAAGAAAATGATAAATTAACAGTAGAAAAAAAAGAAGATAATAAAGTAAATGAAGAAAAAAATGATGATAATAAATTAACTGTAGAAGAAGAAAATGATAAATTAACAGTAGAAAAAAAAGAAGATAATAATTTAAATGAAGAAGAAAATGATGATAATTCGAATACAGAAGAGAATAATAAATTAACAGTAAAAAAAAAGAAGATAATAATTTAAATGAAGAATATTATAATAATTTAAAAAGTGATGTTAGTGATTCCTCAATGAATGAAGTTTATTTTTTAAAAAATGAAAATTTACAATCTAACAAAAAGAAAAAAAATGGAGATAATTCAAATTCAGAGAGTCAATCTAATGAAGAATCTAAAAAAAAATTATTATCCTTAAAAAATAAAGAAGATGATAATATTGTAAACAAAATAAATCATTATTTCGAAAATTTAGATAATGAAAGCAATGATGCTAATGAAGAATTACAGTTCGAAAAAGACATAGAAAACCACGAAGGTAATATTATGAAAGATAAAAATAAATTGATAAAAGACTATGATGATTTAAAATCTCAAAATACTAAAAAACAATCATTAATGCATAAAGATTTATTAGATATAAAGAACACAGAAGAACATTACACTGTAAATGATGACGATTTAAGATTTAAAAATAATGAAATACAACCATCAGAAAATATAAAATTTAATGATTTGAATGTCGATAATTTATTAAATAATAGCCGAAAAGAACTATTGAAATTTATTAAACTCGCTTCAACTGAAATTAATTACATTTTAAATATTTATAAACAATATTTATTTCAATATATAGACAATGGAAGTCAAATAATGTCTAATGAATTTAAATGTAAAATCTTTAAAAATAATTCCGAAGAATGTAAGATTGCAGAGAGCTATTTAATAGACACTACTAAAAAAGTGCAAAATAATATAAATGATATAATTGAAAAGTCTAGTGTAGAAATAATAAATGTACTATTAAATTAGAAATTATTAATATAAATTTATTTTTACTTTTTTGAAAGTATTTATTTATGAATTTTTCAATATATTAATTTTTAATTTTTTATAACTTAAAAAAATAATTTAAATTAACATTATAATGGAATAATTAGAATATGATTTATTTTAATTATATCAAAAGTCAATTTTAGCATTTATTTTTAATATAAAAAGAAATAATTTTTAGGTTTTACGTATTTATTATTTTTAATGTCATTACACTTGTTCTAATTTTTTTTATAGTTTTAATGCAATTTCTTATTCTTAAGTTAAAGAATATTTTATTAATATTTTTAATTTTTAATAATTAATCGATATAAATTTACAATATGTATAAGTTATAAAAATATCATTATATTTTATCATATATTAAATATAAAATTAAAATGACCAATGTTATTGTTAAATGCAACACATTGTTTATTCATATTTGTGTTTTTTTATATATTTTTAAATTATTAAAAATATTTAAGTAATTATAATAAGCTTATATTTATATTAAAGCAAAAGATTTTACTAATTTTTTCGTACAATAAAACAATATATTTAATAATATTTTATTCATAAATAAATAAAACTTCTATAGTTTTTACATTATAATTTATTTATTTATTTTTAACGAAATATTATATACTTTGTTTGCAATAAAAATAAAAAAGTTATAGTAAATTTCTATTTTTTTGTAAAAATTTTTAAATTTAATATCTTGTTCTATATATTAATACATTTTTCATAGTTAAATATTTTTAATTTTTAAGCACATAGTAAAGTTGAAAAATATATTAATTGCAAACTGAACTCTTATTATTTTAGACAATTATAAATGAAAAATAAATTTTTTTTAATAAATTTTTAAATAAAAATATCATAAATTTTACAATGTTAAATATAAAAATTCACCTTTAACATAAATATTATTTGAACTATTCACATTTACGTTTTGGTTTATATATAATCTTGACTTAGACAAAAATAAAATATTTAGTAATTTATCATGTTTTAAAATAAAAAATCTACAAATAAATAATTTACTTTTAATTTCACTATTAATTATTATTATTAATACCGAATGATGTATAATTTAAATATTACATTTTAATTATTATGTTTATTCATATATATTTATCTCACAAAAATAATAATTTTTAAAATTTTATGTTTGAAATCAAAACATTTGCGATGTCTTTATATTTTGTAAAGTTTATCAAAAATATTTTTGTTTTTTGGTCCGATATTTATAAATTTTTTTTAAAAGAAATAAAACTAAATTTTTATTTTTTTGAAAAAATTATTAATAGTGAAATTACTAAAATTTATTTCTTAATTTTAATACATAAGGCTAAATTTTCATTTCAAATATTTTAATTTATAATTTAAAAATAATTATGAAAGAGCGTGAAATTAATAAATAATAAATTTTATTTTCAAACTTGATAATATATCAATGTATTATTATTAATATTTATTGATTAAATAAAAAGTACTTTAACTATCAATTATTACACAAACGAGCATGTTTAATAAACAGACAAAAAGCATATATATTCATTAATTAATATAATATCCAATTTAATATAAAAAATAAAATGCTTATTTTTTTAACTTTAAATCTATTTTTAAAATTTAAACTCAAAATTTTTTTCTTTGTATCATCACAACTTTTTATTTAAAAAGAATAAACATGATTCTATAACTTCAAGTTTACGGTTTTTAGCTTATTATGGCATGATTATTACAATTCTATTTATTTTTGATTATTTTACTTATTATAAATAATATACTTTACTTTTAATGAAAATATATTAAATGTATTTTTTTATATTTTCACATTTTTAATGATAATTTCTGCATAGTAAATTAGCTAATTACAGTAAAATTTTATATAACATATACTTATAGCTAAATTATTTATTTTTTTACAAATTTAAAAATTATATAAATTATATAATTTTATTTTTATAAATTATTTTTCATACAAGATTATTAAAATTTTTATAAATATTTTAAAGGTTTTTAAAAAATATAGTTTTAAAACTACCTATTTTCTTTAAAAAAGTATAAAAATTTTTTTCAAATGTAATTATATTGTAATATTACTGAAAAATTTAATAAATATAGCTTATAAGAGTTTATAATGTTTGATAAAAGTATTTAGTAAAAATCAGTTTTATATTTCTAAAATTTAACTCAATATTATTTAAAAATCAATTTTTTGTTCTATAAAGATCAAATTTTTATAAGAGATTACATATTTGAATGAATTAATTTTGATGTTAATGATATGAGATATGATTTACATTTTTAGTTATATTTTTTAATTCTTGTATTTTTATATTAATGTTTGTTTGTGGTTAAATTATCTTTATTATATTAAAATGATTTTTTTATTTTTGTAAGAGATAATTGTTATTACCTTTCAGAACATTTATTAATATTGATTTATATTTTTAGAAATAATTAAGTATAAATTAAAATAAAGAAAAAAGTGATTTGAACCAACCAACTGATTGAATAAATGAATGAATAACAACAAGAAAGAAGATTAACCAAAATAACAAAATGAACAGTAATTTATAATAACAATTTAAAATAAATAAAAATTTAATAAGAGTCTTATAGAGGTTTGTCTAAAAAAAAGTATGTCCTACATGGACATCAAAAGTATATTAATAAGTTTATGTTTTTTAATTAAAATCAATAAATTAAAAATTTATATTTGATTTTTTTATAATTATAAGTACACTGTTTATTAAGTCGAATTAAATCCTACAAATAAAAAAAATATTTTTAATATATTATCATAAAAACTTAAGTTTTATTATTTTTGACATTTAATTATAAAATCTTTTTTTTATAATATTATCATATTAAAGCATAATATTTAAAAAAAACTATTAATGATAACAAATTTTGTTTGAGAGAAATTTTTTCTAATTAATTAAAATCAAAAAACTATTTATAATCAATAAATACAATTTATTAATAATAAAAATTGAGTTCATAACTAATTTAAAAAAATTAATAGATGTTTTTTATAAAAAATAAAAAAGTAAGAAATTCTCATATTATACTTTATAATTTTTTATTAAATAAAATTTTTATGATTTAATTTATAATTTAATAAATCTTGGATTGCTAAAAAGCAAAAGCTAATATTATTAAAAATACAAAAATGTAAAAAAATCCACTTTAGAGTGGTATAAAATTTTTTTTGTGACTATGTACAAAAAATTTTAAAATGTGGTTAGTAAAAAATTTTCATTTTTTAATAAACATTTTAAGAACCATCAAAACTATAAATAATTTTTTTTCATAAATTTTAGAACTACTATTATAAATTAAAGTCTCATTTAATCTTAATAAATTTTTATTTGATAAAATATTTAATTTATTTTTTTTCAAAAAAAAATTTACGTATTAATCCCAAATGAATATAGAAGTCAGTAATACCAAATGTGACATTTTTAATGAACTTGAATCAGTTAATTACGGATATATAATAACTTGTCATAATCTTTTACGCTGTATTTATCCATTAATAAAATATATTAACAATAAAAAATGCTGTAATATAGAATTTAAATTAACAATATATGAAACCTTTATGTTTAAAATTGAGGATTGTAAAAATGGTATTATATTTAAATGTTATAATCACGTTGGAATTGATACATATCGACAAATGTTAAAAAAATTTGTTAATTATTGTGAAAATGATCAAAGAAGTAATAGCATTTTTAATTCTGATATAAGTATATATTGCTTAGGTTTGGCATATGTAAAAGAAAATTATTTAACTTATATTGATAAAGACAAATTTTCAAATGATTTTTATAAAATTTTAAAGTCAAATAATTTAAATATTGAATATATAAAACATTTTGATTTAGAAAAAGATAAAAACAATGAAATTATGTTAATTGAATATGAAAAAAGAAAAAAGAAGATTTATATGAAGATGTTAGATATAAAACAGAATGTAATGAAATTTCTACCAAAATTAATGATAAAACTATTAAAAAAATAATACAGAATCTCAAATTTTAGAAATTTCTGCAAAAGAAAGTAATTTAACACTTTTACCACATTCGCGTCAAAGTAATGAAAAAAATTTAAGTACAACTTTTTCATTTAATGTCAATACAAATAAAACTGATATTAAAACTAATTTTAATAACAGTAATATCGATATAAAAAATAAAACAAATGAAAATTTTATAAATAATAAAGTAAATTTTTTTATATATTTTGAAAATGACGTTCAAGATAATAATTTTATTTTAAATTCTAATATAGAGTCACAAAAAGTTTTGATTAAATTTAACAGCAAATTTTTTATTACAAATTTAAACGAATTTTATTTGATCTATGAACAATCAGACGGAAAAAAAATTTCAAAAAAACAAATTATTAAAATTGAATCAATACAAAATTGTTGCGAAAAATATGAAATTTTTAAATTAACTATATGTGTAGGTAAACCTTTAAATATAACTCAATATAATTTTAAAAATAACAAAAAATTAAAACATATAAATTTTAATCATCATAAATTAAATAAAAATCAAAATAAAATAAGTTGTAGAAAATCATTAGATTTAAATGTGTCAGATGTAGAAATGTATAACTTTAATGAATTAAAAAAATATAAAACATTAAACGAACGATGTAAATCATTTAATAATCACAAACAAATATCTTCTAATTATTTAGAATCAAAAAACACTTGCGTTTTTCTAAATAAAAATTTTGGTTTCAAAGAAATAAAGACTAATCAAGTTTTTTATGGTAACGATATATTTTTTATATTCTTAGGTATGTTTACTTTGATTGCCTTTTTTAGTGGAATTTTCGTGTCTAAATATTTAGTTAAAAATAGAAAAATACATCAAATGGAAAATGAAAAAAGAAAAGATATTAAAAATGAACACTAACTTATTAGTAACGATTAAATCAATTTAATAACAACAAAAAAATGAATTTTGACTAATTAAAAGATTTAATATAATTCAAATATGAGTCTTTTTATTTATATAAATTTTATTACATGAAAAAAAAATTTTAATTAAAAAAAATTATTTTTAGTATAATATCAATTAATTTATTAATTAAACGAGATCTTTAAAACAATAAAAAAAATGAATAACTATGCTTTTTAATTTTTGTTAAATATATATACAAAAAATTATTTTCAAAAATAAAATGTATAAAATTTTGATTTTTTATTCTTTTAATTTTTATATTTATATATCTTTTACAAAAATAAATTATTTTTTAAAATTCTTTACGATTTTCTAAAAATAAATTTGTTTTACGTTAATAAGATTGATTTTTAAATAAATCATGATTATCATATTTTTTGAGTCAAATTTAAAATATCTGATTAAAAATTACACATAAACAAATTTGATACAATTTTCACATATTTTATTCATTAAACCATATGATTATAAATAATTTCAAGAAAAATGTTGTAAATATAAGAAAGTTTGTAATAAAAGTATAAATATAAAAACCCTATATATTTAGGAATTTAATGTTTTTTTAGTATTTAATTAAAATTATATTTGAAATTGATTTTTAAAATTTTTTTATATAGAAAAAAGCTTTTTAATTTTTTATCAACATGATTGACACAATTTAAAAATAATTTATTAAAAAAAAATTCATATAATAAAATTCGGTTAAAAATTATTATTGTATACTAAATTTTTTTTCATAAGTTCTTTCTAACGGATCTTTATATTGTAAAATAAAATAAATAGTTTATTAAAAATTAAAATTTTTATCTAAACAAACACATAATTTACATATAAATATAAAAATTTTGTAAATAAAATTTCAATAACAAGTTAAATATAGAATTAACTTTATAGATATAAATTATATATATATTTTTAACAATTATTATTTTATTAATACTTATTAAATTAAATTTTTTTTATTAAAGAAAAAATTTCATAATATCTTAATTGTTTTACTAAACAACTTCAAAAATAAATTTTTTTCTTATTTTTGTATTTTTTATAAATAACTATCAATTAAATTTAGTAATAATTCGAACAAAGTTTAAATAATTCAAATTTTTTTCAAATTAGTTTTTTTTTACATATTATTATCAACTAACTTTGTTTTATATAGTTTAAAATATAATTTTATTGAATTTAGTAAAATATGTTTTTTTATAAATTTAATAATCATTTTTTTGAAGTTTTTGTTAATTATTTACATTGAAACAATATCTTTAAATATTTTTTAAGTTTGTTAGAAATATCGTAAATTCAAATTAAAATTATGTTTTTAAGTAAATGATTAAGAAATTTTATTGATTATAAAATTTGGTTAAATTTTGAAAAAATATTGTAAAATAAAACTTTTTAAAAATTTATAAATTAAGTTTTTTTTTAATTATACATTTTTTAAATATGATTTGTAAAATGTTTTTAAAAATTAAGTTTTTATAGTTTATATAAATATTTTATTAAAGATTAATTTACACAAATGTTTTAATTTTTAAATATAAAAAACATTATAAAAATTATACAAAATCTGAAAACTGAATATTTAAAATGATATAAACTTTTAATTAATACATTTTTCAAAAAAACCTCTGATTAGTAAGATAAAAATAATTTATAGAAAAAAATTTATAAAAATAAAAATATTTAGTTAAAACTAGGTACAATAAATTCTTACAAATGAAGAAGGAGAAATCCGATTAGATGCAAGAATTTATACTAACCGAAATCTTTAAAAATAAACTCGATATCTTTGTACTGGACTAAGTAAATAAGAAAATAACCTTAATAGAGTTAGGTGTATCTACTATAGACAACTTATACACAGTATAAAGAACAATCTGTTAGTAAATAAGTTGGAGTTAATTTATAGGTGCAGAACATAGATAATTCCATTTGTTTTAACATAGAATGGGTTAAATATTACAAACCATAGACAATTTTTAAAGAAAATAGGTCTCTCTCTTAGTACTAAAATTTACATTAAAATTAGAACTCTAAAGAAAACGATAAAGAGTATCTCTCAGTATTACTGAAGAGGAATTGTAGAAGTCGGTAGTGGAATCAGCAACATTGATAAGACAAAAGTTAAATTAAAAGAAGAGCTGATGGATACAAGTAATTGGTGTAAAAAAGAAAAACTATGAAAGAAAGAAAAAAGCTTTATTAAATAATCATTTTTTTTGTAAAAAATTGGATCTAATAAGTTAGAAAATTTAAGATCAAAAAATTCAAATATTACATTAAAATTTGAAAAAAGAAAGATGTAAATAATAAAATACCTGTAATTATACAAGTTAAATATATTAATTTATGATTTCTAGGTTTTTCTATATTATACAGAAAAAATAAATTAATATTTTTAGATAAATTAAACAATTTATTAAAAAACTATGCAAATTTATTTTAAACCAGAATTGTTTTAAGTTTTTTGTATATAAATAAATAGTTATATAAAAATATTTATATTTATTTATGAAAAATAAAGCGTGAAATCATACTTATTGAAGTTGGCATCACAAGCCAGGATAATCTGCAACAAGTTAAGTTAGAAACGATGAAAAAGTACGAATTATTACTTAACTAGCTCAAGATGTTGTATAAGGCTTATAAAACTAAAATTATACCATATGTCATAACATGGGACGGTGTGGTGACTAAATACCACAAAAAGTATTTACTGCAATTGCAAATCAGCCCAAATATAGAGGCATACATTCAATCAAGGGTACTGAACAAAACTCTAGAAACTATATCTTTGTAGCAACGTAGAAGTATTGACGACGATCTAGATAAAGAGACATTATATGCTTGCTATAGAGAATTTGACAAATCTTGCCCAAAAGAGGTGTAATTGTGAAGTACTACAAACAAATAATTCTATAGTATAATGAGCCCTGCAAATAAACATGTTAAAAATATTTATATAAGAAATATTTTTTTTATTTGTTAATTTTATTTATGTTGATTATTACAAATTACTAAATTATAATTCATGTTTATTATTATTATTTTTATAATTAAACTTTTCAATTTAATACATGTTTTTAGTGATGCTTATAAAAATTATAATGTAATAATAAACTTAAAAAATTAATTTATTAATAATATAAAATAGTTTATGAGCTAAAAATTTGACTTACAATTTTTTTACATATAAATTAACATCATTTATTTTATTTAAATACGGTTATAACTAAACAACAAAAAGTAGTTATAAAAATTGATCCTAGAAATTCTAATAATGTGAAAATTTAATGCAATAAACCAAATATACTTTTATTAACAAAAGAAAATTTTTTACCCTTATAAAAAAAGGAATAACAAGTTTATACAACTTGCTGACTGTAGAATTGTAAATAATAAAGAAGAAGTGTTGTTAACAAGGTAATTGAATTGATACATAAGAGAATGTTTGATAGTTTCATATGTCATGATTTGCGATGGATTAGTTACAATTTTTACAGCAAGTATGTACATTGCTAAACATAGACAAAAAAATAAAGGCATTTATACATTTCAGAATAATTAAAAAGACGCTTGAGAGCATATTAATTGAATATAAACGAGTATTAAATGAAGATCGAAGTTAATTGAAGAAACGATTAATTTATTACGAAAAATTACTTTAGTGAATAATTATAAAAAATTTAAAAAGTAAATACAAAAATTAGTATTATAAATAAACATTCTTGATATAACTTAATAATAGATTAAGGAATAAATGTAGATTTAAAATATTTTGATGATACAAGCTAAATTAATTACAATATTAATGTAAATATTGTATTTTTAAAATAGTAACATTAATTTTAGACTAATTATAAATTATCATAATACATAAATGTAAAAAATAATAATTTAGATTTTGTAGACTAAAATAATGATTAAAATTTATTATAATTATCATATATAATTTAAAAATTTAAAATTTAAACAGAGTTTATTATTTAGATAAAATACTATTAAAAAATTGTAAATTCATTAAAAATAAAATTTAATATACTATAAAAATTTTAATTATAAAATGTAAAATTAATCATATAACTTTTTACAATTGTGAAATTTGTTTAATAACATAAAGTTCAGATAAAATAATATTTGAACTTATTTTAATAATAAAAAATGATACAATATCAAATAAAAATTTAAATAGTACGCTAAATATTAAAATATTGTTTTAACAAAATCATTATTTTTGCAAATATGACTCTTTGTTTTTAAAATTAAAATATGCGTTTGTCAATTTTTTTTGTTTTTAAAAAATATTTTATATATTAAAGAAACAATTTCAAATAAAATGAATGATATAAATAATAATTTAAATTTTAAATTAATTTATTCCAACAGATGTAGTGAAAATTCACTTTTTGCTTTTAAAAATATTTCATATAATTTACTTCTAGAGTTATTATTGCTTTCTGTTAAATAATAATTAACAATATCACAACTTCTCATGGATTGTAAAAAGACTGTATTTGTCAAGTTATTTAATAAATATATATGTATATTAATTACATATAAACATAAAGAATCCATATATTTTTGTAATTCCGTATTAAATGTTAATTGTGCATTTTTACATAATTCAAATAAATCGTTTTTGATTCTATTTCAATTATCGTCTGAATGAACCGAATTTTGAAAATTTTCACTATTTTTAACTACAAAAATGTCTAAATTTTCAAAATTACTTTTAATAATTTTTGGATTCTCCATGTATATAATACAGTTCTGTTTTTTCATAATATTTTTACCTTCTTCATAGAAGTTTAAATTTCTTATATAAATAATAGAATTATCACTTTTTTCAGAATTCCTAAATTCTTTTGAAATTTTTTCTTTTTTTATACGAATTAGTTCTTCTTGATATTTTCTTTTAAGCATAAATTTATTTCTATCAAAATTGATTAAAATTGAAAATGTTTCTTTTTTGAATTTTTCTTTATTAATTTGCCATAAAGCACCAAATGCTTCAAAAAAATTCTGCAACACTTCTTCAATATATCTTTTATTATTTGGATATAATCTTACAACATTATAAATTATATTGTGCCCTAATTTTTCATACATCATATGAATTAAATTGAAAATATTTTTGTTTAAATCGTTAAAAATATAATTATACCTATTTGTAAAGTCGTCCACTAAAAAATTTTCTGGTATTTTTGAATTTAACATTCGACTCAAGATATCATTATTTAATATTTCTTTTAAATTGAATAAGATTAAATTGTTTTCACTTTGATTTACCATAGAATTTTTTCCAAACTTAAAATTCATTAGTATTGATAACAAAACCAGTTTCATGGTAAAAATTGCATTTCTTTTTTATATTTTTTTTAATTATTCTAATAATTTAAAGTAATTCGTATTTAAACAGAAACATAAAAAATATTATTTTTATTATAGATATAAAATAAAACTTTTCAGAGAAAATAATTTAATATAAATGAGTTTTTTATTTATTTTAAAATATAAAATTTACAATAAATTAAGATATTTCTTATATAAATACATTGTTATATATTTTAAATTTATAGTACTAAAAATAAAATTTTGCAACTTTGATTTTTAATAAAAATAGGTTATTTAAGTATAAACTTTTTTTTAAAAAATTGCTTAGATTTGTTTAATATTTTATTTAACAAATTTATTTATCATTTTAAATGTCAAATAATTATTTTGATATATTGAAAATTTTTTAAATAATTTATTAATTGAAATGAGGTTTAAATAATATTATAATTTATTATTTTTTTATTATCATGTAATATATTTTGATAAAAAATTACAAAAAAAAATTTAATTTTTAATTAAATAAATAAATATTCTACGACATGTAATTTTAAACAAATTTATAATTAATATACGATATAAAAAATATAATAAATAATTAATATTTTTTATTAAATAATATTATCATTTATATTTAAAAATTTTTTCATCTAAAAATTATTTAATACAAAAAGAACATTTCAAATTTATTACTTCATTTTACATAACATTAATAAATATACTTTATAAGTATAAATTCGAAATTTTTTCAAAAAGATAAAATTTTATAATTTATTTATAATTTTGTAGTTTATTAAGAATATTTTTAAAAAAAATTAATTTATGTTTATTTATTTTCTAAGCCTTAAATATTATTTTTTACATAAATTGCAATTAAAAATATGTCTCAACAAATTAGTATTCATTTATATTTATTGTTAAATATAACTTTTATTTTAAATGAACAAAAAATAAAATTTTATTACATTAATTAAATATTTTATATAAATTTTGAAAGTTCTTTTTTTTTGAATATTTTTAATCTTGTATATTTTTGAATGTTTATACTCTTTTAAACGTTTAAATATAAAAGTCATATATAATTATTGATAAAATATTTATTTTATCTAAGCAATAAATTAATGTCAATCTTATTTTTTTTAAATTGAATTTTACTTATAATTTCAAAACAATCATAACAATACATTGTGTTAAATATTAGATGCTTAACTATGATGTAAATAATTTATATTCATTAAATAAAACGCTTGTAATACATATGTTAAAATTTACAATAAATAAATTATTTAAAAAAATATCATATAATAATTTCAACACAACTTTATATGATATTTTTGTTTATAATAAGCATTTTATATTACACATATAATGATTGTAAAGCATAAATGTTTATCTTAAACAACAATTTTTATTTCCTATAATGTTTTAGAAAAATTAAAAAAACAATATTAACATTATTAAGTCTAAATTATATTTTTAAACATAAATATCATGTGTCAAAATTAATTGTTAATTTATTATTAAAATATTTTACACAAAATTTATATTTTAATTCATAAATTAAGTTTATATATTTAAAATAATCAATATATCTGCAAAAAAATAAATTATACATTAAAAAAACTAAAAATGATCTACAATTTATATAAATATTAAATTTAATCAACATGTTAAAAATTTCACTATTAAAATATTTATTATAATCAAATAAAATCGGAAATTTCATAAGTAATAAAAATATTTAAAAAATTATATATTATAATAAATTATTTTATAAACTTTATACAATGAAATTTTTTTAAAATACCTATTTTAATTATAATATTATTTTTTTAAATTTAAAAGAATAAATCAATATTTGTTTATATACGTGTATATATTAATCATTTAATAATAAAGAATATAATAGTTATTTAATACGTTTAAAAAAAATGATCAAATTTATATTAAAATAATTTATTAATATTTAATTATAAAATAAAACGAAAATAATTTTTTTTAAATATAAATAATTATAATTTTATAAACATTTAAACTATAAAAATCATTGATTTAATATTTATTAACAATATTTTTAAATTTAATACAAAGAAAATGAATTTTTAAACAATAAAGTTAAATTTTATGTTTTCGACATATCTTAATATTAATTTGTAATCTTTAAAATATTTTTTTAAAAATATTAAAGTTGTAAAAATATAATTTATTTGTACTTATAAATATTTAAAATAATAATTTATTTTTTATATTGATTAATTAATTAATTTTTTCATCGTAATCGGTAAGATTAATTTGTATAAATTTAAAGATTTAAATGTAAAATGAGATATATTCAATTGAAAAGGTAACATAAAATAAATAAAAATTATAAAAGCAAAAAAAACTACAATAAATTAAATCATAAATATTTATGAAAAACAAAACAATTGCCCATGATAATATTAAAAATAGTTATAATTGTAATTGCCTCAAAGACACATGAAAAAGAAATTAATTCTAAAGAAAACGAAACATTTGCAATCACTAATATAATACATCCCATTAATAATGAAATGTCTACAAAAAGTAATGAAATATCTGCTATTAAAAACAAACCTGACTTACATAATTTAAACTTTTCATTATTAAACACTAGAATATCATTATTAAATACAACAATTTCTTCATTTAATGAAATTCTTACCTCATCATATACTGAACCAACAACATTGGATTATGATACACTTTTAAATAATGGCACATTTGATCGTATTTTGCTAGTAAATGAACCTAAAATACAACGATATAAACATATTTATATTTTATGTGAAACAAAATTTGATGAATTTAGTAAAGAAATAAAAATTTCATTTAAAATTCATTTTTTAAATCTTAAACTTATATTGCTTAAAAATATTTCAACCTATAATACGATTGAAATCGAATATTTTAATGATACAATAGATAAAATAATGAAATCTATTGATGATTTATGTAAACTATCACTTTTTAATTACAAAATAAAAGATTCTATCATTTCAGTTTTTAAAAAATTCGACCGAAAAAAAAATTTTTTAAAGAAAAAATATGTAAAGGATTTAAAAAAAGAGGATTTAAATATAAATAATATAAAAACTACTAAAATCAATAATTTGTTACATAATAAGAACAATATTTCTCAACCAAATGAAAATATAAACTTAAATGTCGGATTATGTAGTAATCTTGCAGACAATAAAAGCAATAGTATTACTAATAATAAAAACAAAAATATTAATTATACTTCAACATTTGACGAAAATATAAATTTAAAATGCAATGATAATATGAATTCTATAGACAATGAGAATAGTAATTATAATATCACTATAAAAAAAATTCTAATATATTATATGATGATTGTTTAATACAAGATTTAAATAGTTATACAAAAAGTAAAGCACATTCTTATTTTAATCATGACATGGATTGTTTTTCTAATTATAAAGAATTATATAAAGAAATAATTAAGACTCAAACAAAAATAAATTATGTTCTTCAAAAATATAAGAATTATTTTTTTAATCATATTGAAAAAACTTATAAAAATGAATTATACAAATTAAAAAAAATATAATTAAAAAAAACATGAAGGATATAAAAAAATCAGAAGAATTTTTTTTTAAATCTAAAAATAAAGTTAAGAATAAAACTCATAAAATAATCGATAGTCTTGAAAAAGATTTAGTTAACTATCTTCTATTTTGATATTTTTAAATGTATAATTTTATATAGTACTAATGAATCTTGTAAATTAAATATTTATATTATTTTTAATTTTAGTGTAATTTCTTGTTATTTAAAAAATTGTTTATTTAATGGTTATTTTTTATAATATAATTTGTTTACGCTAGTATCGATCCTTGGAAAAACAATAGTTTGCTGGTCTGTCTCTTTGGTTTCAGTTATTCTGCCTCCTCTCCTATACTCAATTGAAATGCTCTCAAGTGTTTTTTTAAGAGCTGTGAATTGAATGTACGCTTCAATTTGGTCGGTGATACCAAGTTCCTTTTTGTGTTTAGAGTGATATTAACTCATATACCGTTCCACGTTTTACATATGGAATATTTTTTGTTTTAAATCCATGAATTAGAACCAATTCATTTGAAAATTCATCATAATTCCTAAGTTTTTCTGACTCATCTTGTTGCAAATTGTCAAGTGAGATGACTCCTTTTTCTACAATAAGTAGTTCTTTCTTAATTTTGTCTATTAAAAATAAATCAGGTTTATTATAACTAATGTTAACGTATGTTTTTATGGTTGTATCTACTCTTATTTCGACATATTTATTTGCGACTATTTGTTTTCATGTTAATTAAATATTATTTAAAATTAAATATTTAAAGTGAAAATAAAATAAATTTATCAGATTATTGCGTTGTAACTATCAATTTTATTAGTACTTTAACTTTATGACATTAATAAATTTTAAAAATGATAGTTATATATTTTAATTAAAAAATAAATTTAAAATAAAAAAAATATTTTTAATGAATATTATAATTAATCATAAACAAAAAATATTATTAAAATAAAATTCAAATATAATTATCATTCAATTTTTTAAAACATATTTATTTATTTAAAAAACGTAGAAAATTATAATTTAAAAGATTTTATTTATTCTTGTAAATAATAAAAAATAATTTGTTTAATTAATGATTTTTTTTGTAATTTAAAAATAAAAATATTAAAAATCATTAATTATCTTTTATTTAAAATTATTAAAAATAGATTAATATGTAAGAAATGTGTGTAAAATAAAACGTAATGAAAAAAACGCATTATCAATTTTAAATTTGTATGCTGTATTAAGAAATTATTTTTACTATGTTTAATAGATTTACATTCTCATTAAAAATAGAAATAAAATTTAAATTACAAATTTTATTATTTTGAATGATAATTTATTTGACAGGTTGAAATCAAAAACAAAACATTACAAAAATTTTTATAAATTTCATAAATTGTATTTTTGTTTACAATTTTAATGTTTAAATAATAAAAAAATATTTGTATAAATAAAAGTTAATTTACAAAAAAATAAGGCTAAATATCAACATTATTTAAACTAACTAATATTGTATAATGTTTAATTTTTGTAAAATATCAAAAAAATTAAATGAAAATAGTAAAAATTAGATTTAAAATACAAAAATTAAAAAATTTATGATTTTTAAATTTTCTTGTTTGTGTTAATTTATATTTTTACAAATAAAATATTAAATTAATTGTATTAATAAGAAGAAAAATAAACAAAACGATATCCAAAATATAAAAAAAATTCATATTTAAATATTTACATATTTTAATATTATATACTTTTAGAAAACTTTTAATTATATTTGTTAAATTAAATAGAAAAAATTAATCAATTTAAAATTCAATCATTTAGACTGAAAAAATCATGTATTTTAAATAATAAATAAAATAATTATTATTATTATTAGTTATAGTATAATTAATCATATTTAATTAAACTAGCAAAAGAAAATTATTTAAAAAAAAAATAAATATCCTTATGCATTTGTTTTTCATAATTATAAATTTATCTACAGTTTTTCTATCTTCAAATACAACTTTAGATAGTAATATTTTCAATCGTACAATGTTAGAAACAAGATCTATACCACGACAAAGTTCAAGTATTAAGGAAATCTCTGACAAAATATTAAATAAATTAAAATGCATCTTAAATGAAGAATTTAAAATTCATTATTCCGAATTTAAAACAAATATTAAAAATAATTTAGAATCGTCGAATACAGAGAAAAATCAATTTGTAGATATACTTATTGATAATGTTTGTATACCTATTGAAGAAATTTGGCAAAAATATAATTCAGAATTAAGTAATTGCATTGAGATGGCTTTTGATGAATTTGATAAAAGATTAGTATTGATAAAAAAAATATATAATGAAGATAAATATCAAAATGAAAAAACAGAAGGAGAATTTAGTATTTTTTTACAAAAAAATAAAGTGCAAAATTGTAAAAGTTCTAATAAAAATAAAATTAATAATATTAACGACGAAAATACAAAAAATCTTACAAATATAAATTTGCAGAGTGTAACAATGGAAAATACAACGAATGAAACATTAAATATAAACAATGAGGAACAGGTTTTAAAAAATACTACACAACAAAATTATCCAAATATTGAAGCAGAAAAATCCGTAAGCTTCGAGATTGAAGATAATTTTAAATTAAAAAATATTACTTTACAATCTGAAAAAAGTAGTAATTTAAATGTTAAATCTGAACAATCGTTTGTAAATACAGAAAATAAAAATTTACTTACAATAAACGAAAAATTTTATCAATTTTTAGAAAAAGGTATGTTCATAGCTATTGAAGATTCACAATGCAAAATGTATTATGTTTTACAGGGATTCAAAGAACATTTGCTAAAACATGTACAGAATAATTCCGAAATAATATTGTATGAACTTAAATATACAATTTTCAGAAATAATGAAACTTTATATTATAATGCTCGAAGATATTTAAGTGATATAAATAAAAAAATTCGACATTGTATAAGTAAAATTATAGATGATGTCAAGAAAGAACTTTTAGATAATCTTATAAATTAATTATTAAATTTTAATGATTTAAAAATAAAAAATGTGTTCAATTAATTTTATTAAAATCTTTTTTATTTATAGAAGTTTATCATTATAAATATTTATTTTAATCATAATTTCTCAACAAATACATTTTTAAATATCTAAGAATTAATTCAAGACTTATAAAAATGAAATCTTAATAATTTTAATTATGAAAGGAAAAATACATTTTATTAAAAAAATACTTTAGTTAAATTTAAATTTTTTTAATATAAAACACATCTAATGCAATTATAAATATTTATCCAATAAAAAATAAATTATTTTTGGTTTATATTTAAAAATTTGTGTTTAAGTATATAAATTTGCAGATAAATTTTTAAAAAAATACAGAGAAAAATCTTAAAAAATAATAATTTTAAAAAATGTTTAATTAAAAGGCTCATTTAATGATTTCAGTGATGATTGTTTTATTTTTTAAATAAAAGCTTTAAAGTTTGAAATATCAATTTTTGTATTATTGGTGGAATTATAATTTTAAAAATTTTAAATAATACAGAAATATTCAATTTAATTATTAATATTGCATTTAAATTTCTAAATTTTTTAATTTTAAAAATTATATATAGTTTATTGTGTTTTTGATCAAATTCAATTTGATTTTCCCAATACTTTTTTTCAAAAATATAAAACTTATTTTTCGTTTACTTCTTTTCTTTTAAATGCTTATTATGAATTTGAGTAGATAAATATGTTTTTTTGCTAAAGTATTATATTCTAAATAAATTAACCCCTTTATTTATAGATTTATTTAAATAACATTTTTGTTTTTAATTAAAAGGAATAACCTTTGACGTATTTTAAACAAAAAATTGTATTTATTCCTTTATATTAGGTTAAGTTTCAATTTTCAGATATACTTCATCTTATTGAATTGCCACTTCATCCTAAATTATTCAAGTAAAATTATTATTATTAGTGTTTTATGTATGTGTTTTTGTTTTTTAGCTTAAAGATCAAACTTTATTATCTTTCATTATAAATAATAATCAAAAAGTCTTGATTGGTTATTCCAATTTCGACATTTTAAAAATATTATTTTTTGTCTTTAACAATAATGTTAGGTTTATTGTGGCAGAATCTATTAGCAGTAAGAAACTTTGTATTTTTGTATCTTAATATTGTCATTAAACATAACCTCTTGAACACCAAATCGCTTTTGACCTAATAAATTTTTTTAAATCCAAACATTTTACAATATGAGAATTCATACAAAATACCTCATTGTGCTATCCCAAGTAGTCAAAATTTCTTTAAGTCGTATTTAATAGCTAAAAGATTAACTGTCCTTCTTTTCACTGGAAAAATTTCTTTTTTTAGAATTTTTAAATTAAATTAAGAATAAAAAACCTTTTTGTAAACTATGTAGAAAAATTCTTAGAGCTTATTTAATCGCTGTTTTGACTTTTCTATACTTACTATGGTTTTTTTGTTATTAAATTTTTTGTAAAGTTTAAATGTTTATTAAAGTTGTTATAATTTATTACATCTTAATAAATTATAACTTTTTTTAAATAAGTTATATCATTTGAAGGTGTAAAAATAATACTTTTTATTATTACTGCAAGTTTATAGAGTTATGTCTAATCTCATCTAACAATCTTTGCATTGTTTAAAGTATACATTTACTTTTAATATTTAATAATAAAAGTTTTTTCTTATTTTTATTTTAGATAAGTATATCCTTCCTTTACATTAATAATATAAGTACATTTAATACTTTATCATTACCAAAAAGATAAAACAATCTATACCTTTATTATTATTAAGATTGAGTTTTATTAGTCTTACATGATATTAAAAAATGATACCAAATAACATATAAAGCATATATCAAATCTATACATAAAATTGGGTCATATAAAATTTTTCACATGACATAATAACTTGATCTTAATATTTCAAATGTCTTCCTTATAATCATACTGTTTACTTCTATCATAATTTTTAGTATTTTTATCTTCTTTAGTTTTCTAAAAAAATTGCATCATTTACAAATTCTGTGCGGTTAGTGTAGGATTTTTCATGGTTCAATTCAATTCTACAGTCGCAATTAAATATTAAGTTTATCATTCATTGACTTAAACTTTATTTTGTTTGCAAGCAAACAGCTTTAAGCAATTAATAAAAAGCAAATATCTAGTTTTAAAGTTTTTTTATTAAATTTTTTTACATTAAAATACAATGAGTTATGTTTCATACACTTTCGTTCCATTTATAAAAAAAATTAAATAAGTGATAAAGAATCTTTTTTTATAAAACTTTTCTCTATATTTTTTTATTTTTTTTACAACTACTAATTTTATCTCAATGTGACATAATTTTATAATTATTTTTAGAAAAACACATATCTATTGAGAAAAATTACAATAGCCTACATTCTTAAAAAATTTTCAAATCTATTAAAATTTGACCTTTTAAACATTTATCTACATAATTTTATTTTTTTCTATGCCGTTTATTATCATTATGTTTATTATTGCTTGTTCTTTTCTTAATTATTTAAATAATTGTACTAGATTGGTTTCAAATAAAACTTTATATTTTTAATGTTAAAAACTTTACTCTCTAACATATATTGTTGTTAGTTTATAAAGATTATACATAAAAGTAATAGTCTTATAGTTTCTACCATGCGTATAAACACCTTTCAGTAATAAATATGTCAAACCTTTATAATTTTATGTATTACAAATTATTAAGTTTAAATTTTTCTTTTTATAACTTAATAAAGGAAAAAATGAAATATTTATGTATTTCTTAATAGAGAAATTATAAATGTCATCTTATAAAGCACCATTTCATTAAGAAAAATATTTAATAATATATATCAATATAAGTAAGTAAGAAAAAGTTCTTGTTCATCTATATTATAAAAAACATTATTAGATTATAATTAAAAGTTCTTTAGTATCAATATTTTCTTTTTTGTTTCAAATAATAAACAAAAGAATCGATGTATGTACCTTAGACATAGTATGAATAACTGGTTATGCACGACTTAGTTTTCTATAAAAATTACATCTATAAAACTTAAAGTTATTGATGCTCACTAATTTTTTGTACGTTAGTTAGCAATCTTTTAATTCTTTCAATATACAGCTGTTTTACAAATAAAAAATGCATAACTTTAGAAATATAATGATCTTAGCTTGCAGGCATATGCAGATTAAAAAAAATTTAGTCAATTTGCATTTTCTTAATTTTAAAGTTTTTTGAAAGTTCGAACTTAATTTAAAATAGTAATCATATTGGTAAATAGAAATAATTTATTTTTTATACATTTAACACATTAAAATGATTAAGGATCGGTATTGATAGTCTTTATTATCGGATTAAGAAGCTATCAATATTTGCATAATTTCAGTCATATAATGACGATGAGTTTTACACAATCTTAATTACTAGCTTAAGATTTAAATGGTTAACTTGTAACAATTAGATTTATAAGTTTCTCTAATTTAAATAATTTTTTATATAAAATTTAAACTTATAAATTTAAATCTTGATTGTTTCTATAAAAATAATATCTTTTAACAAAGCCACGATAATTTTATAGCATTTAAAATTTTCTTCTATTATTATTGTTCAATTTTTTTGTATGTATAAATGTACTAAATTTTTAAAAATTTCGACTCTTATATAAATAAAAATATATTTAAATGTTAAAGTTTTTAAATAATTTTTAAATTTTTTATAAAATATACAAATGTAATCGAAAGTTTAATAAAATTTTACTCACTGAATATTATCAAATAAATTTAACATAAATAAAAAAATTTAAATTTAAATTATACTCTAATAAATTTTTTAATTATTTTCTTCAAAATATTATAAATAAGTTTACTTTTACGTTTTTTTGTTTAAAGTAGTAATTTTTTATTAAAAAATATATAAAAAAGATAATTTAAATTAATTAATTGTTAAATTGTAAAATTTTAATTTTTTTTTTACCAAAGATATTATTAATAAATTTGACATTTTTAATTTGATATAACATAGTTTTAAAATTTTTTATCTTCTTTTATAATATTCTTTTTAATCAAAAAAATAGTATGACAATAAAATTTTTATTCTTGTATAATAAAATAGAAATAATTTAAATTAATCAAAATAATAAATTTAAAATGAATCTAAAATTTAAATAAGGATTATTTGATTCATAAATAAATTTATTATTCTACTATTTCATATACAAAAGTTATATAATTTATATAGTTTTAAATTACTTTTGAAAAAATTTGAATATATTTAAAATTTATAAATTTAGCATAACATTAAATCATATATAATTTTTATTTAATAATATGTGCTGAAATTTTCTTTTTTGTCAATTTAACATTAAATTTTTTATTCTTTTAAATAATTTAATTAATACATTAAGAACAATCTTAAAAAAATATTTTAAAAATTTATATTTTATATCCATGAAAACAATTTTAATTGTAATAAACTTTATTATTATAGTAGTAACTTTAAATAATTTAGATTTATATGAATTAGATGAACTTTTTAGAAATGGTGCTATTTATTATGTTTTAAAAAAGGAAGAATCATATTCGTTTTTAGATTATTATATAAAAGAAATTACTGATACTTTATTTGACAATATAAACAGTGATATAAATAAAATGATTTATTTATGTTATACAACTTTATATTTTAAGGTAAATAATAACAGTATAAAAATTAATCAAAATAAAAAAGGATATATAAATAAATATATGATAAATATACTAAAAGGATATGATAAAATATGGGAATTTTATAGTAAAGAATTGATTGAAGTTACTGGAATAGCATTAAAAATATTTTTAAAAGAAAAAAAATATATAAAAAACATATATAAAAATAAAATTTATAATATTATCTCAGATGAAGTTTTAAAAATATTGGAAAAAATTTTTTAATATAAAGAAAGTAAAAAAGGACAACAAAATTTATTTATTAAAATTAAAAATTGTAATATTTATAGTAATTTAGATATTTATAGTAATTTAAATATTTATAGAGGTTTTAATATTTTAATTAAATTTAATGATTTTATAAATGATGAATATAAATATAATGTTAATATTAAAAATTTACATATATATATGAAAGATTCTAGCATTAAAAGTTCAAATAATTCCTTTTTTAATATCAAAAATTTAACTATTTTTGAAAAAGACAAAAATTATAATATAAATTTTGAAATTTTGAGATGCATGAAGATGAATATAGTAATTTAACAATATTTAATGAAAATTTACCGAATGAAAATAATTGTAAGATGACAAATAAATTCAGTAAAACATCAGAACATAACGAAATGACAAATATTAAAAAAGATTTTAAAAAGTTTAAGATAAATTCATCACAAAAAGGATTTAACAATATTATTTTAGTAAATAAACTTTATTCTAAAAGTTGTAATGAAATTTTTTTAATAATTAAAGATTTTGAATACAAATTAGAAATCATTTTGCAAAGATACAAAAAAATTTATCTTGATCATCTAAAATGCTCATCTGATTTTTTAATTTATGAAATTCTAAATAATTTATTCAAATACAATATTAAAAACATAAATTTTTTTTACGATTTTATAATTGAAAACAATATTTCGATTATGAATAATTTAAATGACATATTTGAAAAATCGAAAAAAGATTTTCTTGTATATCTCTTAGATTAAAAAATTATTAAAATATTAGTTAATTATTTAATTCTACAAAAGAATTACTGTCAAAATTTGAGTTTTATGTAGTCTAATTTATAGCATATATATATTTAAATAATATTTTTTGTTTTATTTTTAGTTTTTCATTTAAGTTGTATGTAAAATGCAGTATTCATTTTTATAAATTATTAAAATATTTAAAAAAAATTTAATTAAATAAAAAATTAGAATTTATTTGTAAACAAAAGTTGTGAAAATTTATAATTTATTAAATCAAAAAAATTATTATATATAATTCTAATTTTACTGCAAAACTTTATTGTCGAAATAAATATAAAAATATAGTAATGAAGTAATGTTTAATAATAAAATTTTTAACAAATGTAAGTTTATGTAAAAATTTATCCTGTATTTGTAAAATTAATTATCTTTAAAAAAATTATTATACTTGAAGTACTTAAAAAAAATTGTTTAAATAATGAAATAATTATGAAAAAATGTATATTAAAATAAAAAAAATAAAAATCTTTATATTTAATAAACATTACATGTGTTAAAAACAGGTTTTTAAGAACAACTTAAATAAAAAAATTATTTATTTATAGTTAAATTAAAGTTTTAACTTCATGAAAAGTTTATACACACTGTAAAAAATATATTTTTAAAAAATTTATCCTTAAAAAATAAAAATTAATTAATTTATATTCAAACACAAAATCATTAAAATTTTGAAAAATATAATAATTTTAAAATTTAAATTTAATTGGAAAATGCTTACTTTTTAAAGATGATTGTTGATATTAAAAAAGAATTAAAATAAAATTTTTAAATTTAATATATTTATAGTATTATATTTTTTAAATTTTTTTTGATATATTTTAATAATATTATAAATTATTTTTGAAACAGAAAAAATTTTCCAATATAGTTTTCATAAATATTAATAAGCTTAAGAAAATTTTAATGTTTAAAATTATATATTTAATGAAATATTTATAAAATATTAGTATACAAAAAATTAATATTTTTTAAGTTTATTAAAATATGTAAATGTAATTTTAAAATGTTTAATTATAAAAATAAAATAAGAATTACTATATTTAATAAATCATCATAATTCTAAAATTAAGATAACATAGTTTAATGAGGTATATATTACCTAGCATTTCATTTTTCCGCAACTGAAGTCTAGAATTTTTGATTATTATTGCAACACATTTCCTTTAAGTTACAGTATTTGAGGTTACTAGGGCTTACAAGTGCGATTCTAAAATTAAATAATAAATTATAATTATTTTTAAATAGTTATTTTTTTGTATTATCTATAAAATTTACTTCATTTTTATATTTTAATTTTAATGTTCAATTATTTTTAACTAATTTCAATTAAAAATTATCTAATTTAAAAAAATTAAAATAAATTTTTTTTGTAGCTAATTTTAGATTATAATTTTACAAAATCAAAATTTAAATTTATTTAATAAGATTCAATAAAATAAGAATATTTTTAAATAAATATAAAAAAGATTAATTATTGTACCTTATGATAGTATTTTATATGACTTCATATATATATTTCTCTTTTTCATCTGAATCAAGTGTATCTAAAAGTAAAACTTGTTTATTGGATTATAATGAACTGCTAAACAATGGTACACTAAGTCTTATTCTGGAAAAAAAGAAAATGAAACAAATCAATTATGTAATGATGTAAAAAATATTGATGAATGTGCATCACATAAAAAATATTATGAAAATTACATCGATTCTGAATTAAATAGAATGAATGAAGATATAAATGAATGTATAAACATTAAACATTCTAACTTGAAATTTTACATAATAAATAGAGTAAGATATCATAAAGAAAATAATATTCAATACATCAAGTCGCTTATAGATAAAGTTTTAGTACCTTTAAAAAATATGTGGATAAATAATGAATCATATATTAGAAAAGACTTAATAAACGCTTTTAATGATTATTTTTATAAAAGACAGTTATTAAGAGAAATATATCAAAAGAAAAAAATAAAGGAAATGTTGAAAGTAAAGATAAATTATTAAATGAAATAACTAAAAATGTAGAAAATATAAATATCGTAAAAAGCGATTGTAGATCATATAATTCTGACCCTAAAAATGATGAGCTTAACGTTCCAGTAGTTGATGAGACACATTTTTCTTCTAATGCGGAAAATATTGTAGATAAAAAACGTTATGTAAAAGAAAAATTTGAAGATATAGAAAAAAAGGATGATAATACTAATTTAGATAGTACTATTTTTTTAAGTAAAAATACATCAGAAATAAATGAAGATATAAAAAATTTTGGAGATAAAGATGATCAAGAATTAAAAAATTCAGAAGTCATGCTTGATAGAGTAATAGATTTCTTAGATATTGAACGTGGAGAAAATAGTAAATCAAAAAAAGAAATTTTAATGTTCTTGAGCGAGAAAAATTTAAAAAAATATGAAAATAAAACAAACGATGATTCAAATGATTCTATTAATGTAAGATGTAATGAAATTTTTATTTCTAAAGAAAGTGAAATACAAAATGTAAAAGGAGAAGATGAAAATATTAATGAAATTAGTGTTATCACTGTTGTTGAAAAAGATGAAGATACAAAATTAGTAGATGGTACAATGATTACAGAATTTCAGGAAGAAAAAAATATATGTCCATCAGATGATCAAATTTATACTCATGAAGAAGATCAGAATTTAAATTTTTCTACTCATAAAAAAATGTTTAAAGCTATTGAAGATGCGCATTATAAGATAAATACTGTTTTACAAGAATATTATAACTATTTATATAGTTATGTAGAAAATAGCAATAAACTTATATCTGATACATTGGACAATATAGTTTTTACAAATTTTGAAGAAGATAGTAAATTAGCAAAAGATTGTTTGTCGGATACTTTATTTGAAATTAATCACTCACTTGTAAAATTTATTAAAAAAGTAGAGATGGATTTGTTGTTGCATTTATTAGATTAATAAAATAATACGTAAAAACTTTTTTTTTATAAACTTTTTTCTCAATATCAAAATGTAGTAAGTATGATGTAAATTCAGATTTTACTTTCATATACTATTTTTCTTAAGTTTAAAATTTTGTAAATATTTGTGATTTAAACTAGACTATTATTTTTTTTATCAAAAATAGTTTTAATAATCATTAAAAAATTAAAAATTATTTCAAAAACAAATATTTTAATTAAATGTTAAATTTTAAATTGTATTTTTATTGTTCAAGTAAAATTCGTTTCTGTTTAAAATTATTTTAATTATTACATAAAAACTTTATCCATAATTTTCTGTATAAAATATCACATAATTAAAATTTCACAATCAATAATGAAAGTGAGATAGGAACTCAAATAATAAGTAATATATCTATTTATAAACCTAATTGAATAAGTAAAATAATTTAAATTAACAAGTTAAATATATAATTTTTGCTTAGTACATATACAAATAATTTCAAATAAAAACTTTTGTGTGATATTTTATTGTAAAAACTAAGTATTCTAAATAAATATTTTATCTAAAAAAAATGCCTACCTTAATATAAACAACAAATAAAGTGTTAATTTTTTTTAATCAAAATAAAGAAATATTACATCAATAAAAAATAACAATAATTACATAAAATTAAAGAATAAATATTAATTAACGCAAATATTTATTATTTTATTATTAAACTTTCACTAATATAAATTATTGAAACTAATGTTAATGTTTAACAAAAAAATACAAAATAATAAATTTTATTAAATACATATGTTAATAAATTAAGATGTCAAACTTTAAATTCACTTTATTGTTTATATTCAGCATACTATAAAAAATTATAAAATGTTTTATTAAAGTTTTATTAGATTGAGTAAAAGCTTTATATTGTATTTACTAAAGAAGTAATTTTAAAAAAAAAGTAAAGAAAGTAAAAAGAACATTTTTATTGTAAATTTATATTTCTTAAGAAAAAACTTTAATAATAGATACATGATAATTATTTAAATTTATTTATATAAAAATATAAAAAAGAGTATTACAAAAAAATATAATAGTCTAATCAGAAAATCTAGTCATTTTTCATTCTTTGGATTAATCAGTTTCAATTTTAGATTGATATTCATGTGAACTCAAAATTTTAAAAAAGTGTATGCTTAAACAAGACACATATGTGCTCCTTTTGAATTTAAAACTTTTTGGTTTTACGATGTTTTGATTGAAGATCAAATTTAACCGGATTTTTTATAGTATTCACCTAATCTACTTCACTAACATCTTTCTGGTAATAATTTACTTTCATTTATTTTATAAAAATTCTAAGTCTATCTTAGTAACTATATTTGGATGTACGTTTCAAGTAAAAAATTTTTAGCTCTGATGTACGTTCTCTGTATTTAATTATCACTTCATCTCATGTCATTACATATGAAACTATCTTTATTACATTAATTTGAATATCGTCTAGCTTCTTTTTAATGTGCGTAATACCTAAGTTTTTTCTTGACTACAAAAAATCGATTAGGTTGTTATTTCTAATTTTAACTATAAAGTTTTACTGTTTTTTAGTCAAAAACAAGAACATAAAGTATATTATTGCTAATAATAATATCTTTATGTATTCTGTTATATACCCATACCTCAACAGATTATTTTCCATGATTAAAAATTTGTTAAATACATTATAAATTTTATATTATATTCAAAAATTTAAATTCATCATTATAATTTATTTTTTTCATATTGATTTATTATAAACCATTACAAAATATCTAATAGTAATTTAAATAATAATTAAAAATAAGTTTTTGAAATTTTTAATGCATTAAAAATAAAAGGTTTTATTAAAAAATTAAAAACATAAAATAAACAACATTTAATTTATAATTTTAAATTTTACGGATAATTTATTTTAATTATTTAATTGTTTTCATTTATAAATTATTGATTTTAAATTTGACAAAATTTATATACAAACATTATTATGTTTTTTATATATATAATATGTAATATCATAGAACATACTAAAATAATTTAAAAAATAATTGTGTGAAATCTATAAAATTGATAAACTAATATATTATGGTATTTTAAAACAAAAAAATTATATATATATACAATAAAATATTTAAAAAGTATTTTAATTAATGTATTAAACAAATATAAAATTAGGAAAAACATATTTATTTTTTTTAATTTAGAATATGTTGTAACAATTCTGTTTTTGCCTCTTCAATTATATAAATTATATCTGTTTTAATTTTATTTATAATATCAGTAAAGTTTGTGAATGATTTTAAAACATTTTTTTCAGTATTATTAAAAATAGTATCTTCAAATTGATCATATCCTGATTCATAACACATATATAAATATTTTGTTAGGCTATAGCTATGATCTTGAAAGATTATATCTAATTTTAATTCAAAATATTTTATGGTATCAAATATTTCTAAATATTTAAAAATTTGAAAATCTTTTTTTATTTTACACAAAGGAAGTATAGTATTTAAATTCTTTACTTCTTCTTTTGAATTTATAGTTTTATTATCTGTTACATTATCTACTAAATTATCTTTTGAACAACTAAAAAGTTGATTTTTTATACCTAAACCTTCTTTTAAACTATTAGAATTATTCTTAGTTAGATTATTTTTTGAAGTAGAGGATACATTGTTATTTGCAGATTCATCGTTAAAAAGAACCTGTGGAATATCATTTGTACTATAATTACCCTTTTTATTTATAAAAATTTTATTCTCTAAATTTGACATATCAAGATTTTCGACTTTTTTTGTATTTTTTTCATTAATTTGTACAATTTTATAATTTTGTTTTATTAAGTTCTTCTTTTGAAAAAATTCTTTAAGTAAAAATTTAACATCTTCTTTATTTTTATTTACATTACTATATGATAAATCATAAAATTGTTCAAATATTTTATCTATATAAAATAATATCTTCTTTGATTAATTTTCATATAAAAATATTTTGTGAAACATTTTTACAACATCACATTTATAATCATTAATGTGTTTTTCACTTATTATAATTATACATTTATTCATTGAATCTAATATTTTTAAACATTTTTTTTCAATATTTTTAAAATTTTGAGATTTAAAATCAATACTACATAATATATTATCTAAAACACCATTATTTAAAAGATCGCTATAGTCTAATAATATAGATTCACTATTTGATGCTAATAGAATAATCAAATGTGTTAAAAATATAACTACTTTCATAAGGATAATTTTAAAATTTTTTTAATTATAAAATTTGACAGAAATTTTAATTTATTTTATAAATTCTGTCAAGGTAAAAACAAAAATTTAATTAAAAAAAACAAAAAATTTTTAATGTAAAAATTCACATTAAAATATTTTTAGGTTTTTTTTCACAATTTAATAAATTAAAAATTTAACATACTAAAGTTATTTTAATTAAAAAATTGTATTTATCAAAATTATGTTTGTTAAAAATAAATATTTTTATACAAATTCTAAACTTTTATAAACTAAAATAAAAATATAGGTTAAAATTTTATTTTATAAAATATAATAGGTACGTAATTTAATTATATTATTTTTTAGGTATTTATATTTACTTGTTAAATGTTTATATTAACAATTTTTTATTAAAAAAATATATAATCTTAAACAGACGTTAAAATATGACATGACAGACATATGAGAAATTAAATAAAAACTTTGTTAACTTTATTTAAATTTATTATATATCTCTAGTAAATTTAATAAAAAATTTATAAATGCAAAAAATTACATTATGTTTTGATAAATCGTTAAAATAAATTCATTAAAAATATAAGATATAAATTTTAAAATCGTTTTTAAAAATAGTAATTGGTAAAATTTTTTATATTTTAAATGATACTTGTGTTCAAAAAATTTATTATAAATTAGTTCATTATACATAACTAATGTATAATTTCATGTTAAAATATTAAATATTAAATTTATTTAAAAAAACATGAATTTTTTCTTTTATATCTTATATAAATTTATTTATTTTTTATTTTAAAGAATTGTTACATTTGCTAAATTTTATATTATTTTATCTTATCTGATTATAAATATTTGAAAATTAAAAAAAATTTTAAATATTATTTATAATCTTCTAAAAATCATAAAAATATTCATGTAAAAAATAAACAACTGTTAATTAAAATATACCAAATAAATAAGAATATAAAATTTTGTAGATAAATATTAATCAATTCCTAAATATTTATTTTATTCATAATTTGTTCAATAAATATAAAAATGTTGTATACCTTATGTAAATATTAAAATTGTTTTAAGTTTTATTATTTAAGTAGAAAATTTTTGTTAAAATATTTTTATTAGATAATATAAAATAAAAATTTAAATTTTATAAAAATTGTATATATTTATTTTACAACAAAGTAAAATTTTAAAAAAAAATTTAATTAACGTTGTAGGCACTGAAAAATATTTTTTCGACTAACAAATAAGATAATTTTTTCTACTTTTTAATTTATAATTTTAAGTGTATTCAAATTTTTCAAAAATTTAAACTTGTATTTTTTCTAAACAAGAAAAAAAATTTATTTTTTATGAATTTGATACTTTGTAAAAGTAAGTGATTTTATTTAACTTCAATCAAAATTTAGTTTTTTATAAATTGTTCTAATATATGAACTTTTATTATTATTATTATTATTATATAACAAAATAAAAAATTTTTATTAATAATATTTTTACAGATTTTAATTTATAAATAATTATTTAAGATAATGAAATTTGCCCTTAATGTTAAAATTTACAATATTATTATATTTTTTTGATATAATTGCATCAAATATTGATTCTAATTTGATTTTTGATGAATTAATAAATGATGGTACCTTTAATCATATATTATTTGAAGAAGAATCTAAATTACAACATGAATTTTTGATAAAAAATACATTTAATATAAAATTAAGTAAAATGATAAAAGATTTAAATACAATATTTAAAAAAAATTACTCTCATTTAAAAAAAAGTATTATAAATAATATAATATTTTTCGATCAAGAAAGTAAAAATAATTTTGATATATTAATAAATAATTTAATAGTTCCACTTGATAATATGTATAAAATTCACGAGCAAATCTTAGAAGAATTTTTTAAATCAGTTTTATTAACGTTTGAAACAAAAAAAAATTAATAATAATTATGTATAATCAAGAAAAAATAAACAGAAATATAATAATTAAATTTGCTGATAATAAAAAAATTATTACAAATAATAAATGTAATGATTTAATTAACGAAACGTTAAAATTTTGTACTTCAGAAAACACGAATAAAGTCTTAATAAAAGAAACTGAAAATTTAGAAAACTCTGAAAATATTATTCAAAAAATTAAAACGAGTGAAAACATTAAGTGTAAAAATTTAAAAGAAAAAAATATATTAAATTCAGAAAATAAGCAAAATAGTATTTTAGAAACAAATGAAATACTTACTATAGCTTATAAGGAACTTTTTAATATTATGAAAGATGCACAATTAAAATTTTTTTACATTTTACAAGAGTATAAAAAATATTTAACTTATTACTTAGATACTGTTTTGGATATTGCTTCGTATGAATTAAGAAATAGTATATTTAAAGCATATGAAGCAGATTTTGAAATATCTGAATATTTTTTATTTGATACAATTAATAAAATAAAAATTTGTACCAATGAAATCATTGATAAAATGAATGTAGAATTGATTTTGTATTCTTTTGATTAAATTTATTGATTGTCTTTTTTATAACATTGAATTAAATATTTATTTGATATAAAAAATAATTATATGGTAAATAATTATCATCAAACTTAATATAAAATAAAAAAAACTATATAATAACTATTTTTAAAATATGAAATTTTTTTACCTAATTAATTACTTTTGTTATGATTTTTAGTGAAAATTAATTTAATTAATATATTTCCTAATTTATAAAATTTATAAAGTTTTTTCTAATATTTTGTATAAAAAAAACTTTTAAGGTATCATGTAAAAAAAATGTAATGAATATAAAGTGATGAATATAGATCCATATGAAATTTATGCAGTATTTACATAAATTTTTGTTAAATGAAAATGATATACTTTAAATTAATTTTTAATAAAAAATTATGTTTTAAAAGAGTAAAAATATACAAGATAAAAAATGATATTAAATTTTTATATTATTAAACATAAGCTCAATAGCAATTATATTTTGAACACATATAAATTAAAATTTATTTAATATTAAAAATACAAATTATTATTAAATTTATTTTTTGCTCAAAAAAAATTTTATATTTTAAAATAAATGTATATTTGAATATAATAAAAATAAATTGTTGTTAATAAAACTAAAAAATAAATAAGATCTTTAAGTAAAATTATTATGTGTTATAAATGTCAATTTTATAAAAATTATAAATTTTAAAATAAGAAAAAATATGCTTGAGAAAATAATTAGGTTCTAGAAATATATTTTATATAAAAATAGAGTTTGAGATTGTTAAGAGATTTAAAGTAATATAAAATAATTTGGTTAATAAAATAATATTTTTAATATTATATTATATAAATAAGCATTTCTAAACTTTTACTTTATATTGTAGAAAATTTATATACAAAAAGGTGTTTTAATTTTTTTACACAATAAACAATTTATTTTTAGTTGTTTATATAAATAATATTTATAATTTAAAAATAATTATATCTAACAAAACAAACATTAATAAAATTTTTTTTTTCATGAACAAAATAATATTACTTTTATTTTAACATTGTGAAGCTCTTTTTTATTTAAAAATGATAAAGTAATTTTAGTTTTTTAATGCCATTTACTTTAGTTTTTAAAAAAACTATTTCTCATACAAAAATTATTAATTTTTTAATATTTTTTTTATTAAAAATCTACAAGTATGATAAAATATAAAGATTATATATTAATATAATTGTAAACAAAAATTAAAACAATATATAGAATATAAAATTGAAAAATTTAACATGTGTAATGCATTATATTGACGACATGGAACCTCTTTTAACAACAAACACAAATCATTTTTTCCTTACCATAGCGAATATATTTGTTTTTGCTCTCTACGCAACGACATAAAATGCACTATGTAAATTTTTATTTTAGAATTTTGAAGAAAGATGTAGTTAGAGAATCTTTTTCTGATGTATTTAGTATATCAAACATTTATTTTCAAATTTTAATTATTTTTGTTTTAAATTTAAATCTCATCATATTTTTACATTATTTTTTTCATACTTCAATGTATGTACATTTAGCATCTTTAAATAAGTATAAATTTAAAAAAAATAAAAATCTTCATTTAATCAAAAAAGTGTGAAGATATTAAAAGATTCATTTTAATCTGCCTAATAATAATATTATATTAAATAACAATAGAATTTTTATTTTTATGTTTTTTGTTCTCTTATTTTCATAGACAAATACAATTGCATATCTCTGAACTTAGAAAAATAAAAATAAATGAATTTTTAATTTTTGTTTCTTAAAAACATATTAACACAAGATCTTTGATAAAAAATTTAGGATTGCTTAATAGAGTCATTTTGACCTTATTTAGAACAAATATCTATTGATACTTATATCTATAGTTAGATATATGGCATCTGCGATCGAATTATCTTTTTTCGAACCAAACAAAACAACAACTAGTTTAATTAGCACATTGACATTCATTTTCACTAAAATATTTGTATTTTATTATAAACAAATCCAATAAATCTAAAAATAAAATATTTTGAACCGTTTAGAATGTCATATTTTTATTTATAAGTTTTCACATAAAAAAAATCTAATATATTATGTTATAAAAAGTATTTTATAGATATATAAAACAAACTAGTTGTATTTAGCTTGAAAAACGTTTCATTAGATTTTACATATTTAGATTTTAAACAAATAGTTTAAATATATTGTAAATAATTAAACTGTACAAAATTTAATTTAAAAAAATTCTATTATAATTATTTTTGTAATAAAATATCATAAAAAACAATTTCAATTATGTTAATGTTTAGATTTTTTGTTAAATATTAATATTTATAATAATATAATATTTCATTAAAAAATATGTAAAAAAATAAATTAAAAATCTATTTTTTATAAATTGTATAAACATTTGAATAAATAAAATAAATAATAAAAATATATATTAATGTACAAAAATTATATTATTCTATTCTAAAAATAATATATAAAAAATAACCATTTTTATATAATAAATAAAATATGTATAAAATATTTCAGTAAATTAAAAATAAAAAAAAGTTTTTTGTGCGAGAAATGTTTATATATCTTTAAAAAAATATTATTGCTAAATTTTTTGATTTAATAAGAAATTTATTTAAAAATTTTGACAACATTAATAAAATTTATTTAGAAATTATAAGTTTTAAAATTAAAAATAATACATATAATTTAAAACAAAACAACTTTTAAATACTTTAACAATAAAGAATTAAGTTTTATCAAGGTTGCAAAAAATTAAATAAATTATTTATTTTATTTATGTTATATGAATATAAAATATTTAAATTTTATAATTGCATAAAATATTGAAATATTTTATTTTTAAAATATTCGAATATAAATTAAAAAATAAGAACATTTTTATATAAATATTTATAAACCCAAATTTACTTATTATGATACTTTATATTTTAATAACAATAATTGGATCTAAAATAGAAATCTTTGAAGATGAAAAATCTAATTTATTAGATTTTAATAATCTTTTACAAAATGGAATTTTAAAAAAACACTGATTAAAAATAAATCCTATGCACAGCAAATTGATTATATTATAAAATTTTGTAATATTAAATTTTGTAATCTGGTTAATGATTTAAACTGTTTATTTAAAAAACAGTCCATTGATTTAAAACAAAAATTAAAATTCAACTTTTTTTTATTTAATTCAAAAAAAAATAATCATATTAAAAAACTTATTCAAGATTTATTAATACCATTAGATGGGATGTGGAATACTCGAGAACGACATTTATTAAGAGAAATTGAATATGTTTTTAAAGTTTTCTTTAGTAATTTAAAATATATAAAAGAAATTTTTCAAGAAATACAATTTAGGGAATCAGAAAAAAATTTTCAGCGAATAATGAAGATAAAAAGAAAATATCAAGGAAAATTTAAAGATTGCTCTGATAAGGGTGTTAAAAATTTGAATTGTGAAATAAAAAATAATATAAACTATGATAAGAGACACTATATTATAAAAGAGAAAAATGAAAATCTAAATAATTATAATTATAATTTTAAAAATTATAAATTACAAGCAAAAGATAATCAAGATAAAAATCTAAACGATGAACAAAATTTTTTAATTGATAGAAATAAACAAACTAAATCAAAAACCGATTTAAGAGAATTTTATATCGTTTGAAAATAATGACTACGAAATTTTTAAACAGAAATATTTACATGTTGTAAAAAAAATTTCAAAAACAGATGAAAATAAGTCCTTAGAAAACGTATCAACAACTAATTCTAAAGATGAAGAAACAAAATTACAAGAAAATAATCAGAAATCTCATTCTTTTGAGGAAATAGATGTAACAATTATAAACAAAATACGCGCTTTAAAAAGCTCTGAAAAATTTCATCTTATAAAAAACAATGAAATATATTTTTATTGTTATATGGAATTATTTACTTTAATAAAAAATGCTCATTTAAGAATAAATTATATTTTTCAAAAATATGAAGAAATGATAACATTATTTTTAAAAATGGTTATGATGTTCTATGGTTTAAACTTAAAAATGACGTATTAAAAATAATCATGCTTATTTTATAAGTGCAGAAGAATTTTTACTAGAAAAATATAATGAAATGAAAAAAAATATAAATGTATGCATTAAAATAACAAAAAATGAACTGTTTAATTGTTTATTTTATTAAATTTATTTTATTATTTTTTATATTCAGTTAACTATAAAATTCAGTTATTACATTTCAATGATTTATTTTTAAATATTTTATAATTTAAAATTTTTTATATGAATAAAGCCTTTAATTATTAAAATTTTAAAAAAATATATACTTAATTCTTGTTGTTTTATAATTTTATTATATTATAAATAAATATTTAAATTATGTCCAAATCACATTTGATTCGTTGTATTCGATAATATTAAAAAATTTGTAGAAAATAAAAAAAATAAATAAAATTTTTACTTTGTTACATGAAAGTAAAAGATAAAAATTATATGAATTATAAAATTTATTTTAACTTTACTCTAAAAAACATTTAATTAAAATTTTATAATTTTTTTATATTATAATATAAAAATGCTATGATTTTTAAAAATATAAAATGTATAATTAATTAACTTTAGTTAAATAGAAAAAAATAATAAGCTTTAAAATAATGTTTATAGAATAAAAAATAAAAAGTTTAAAATATTTGGTACATTATTATAATGGTAATTTATAATTTAAAATTATTAACTTTATAAAAAATAATAATATATGACGTATGTGGGTATATAAATCATTTTTAATTATAAAAAATATGTTTTTAACACATCTGGAAAAGTTTTTTTTAATTAACATAAAAACTATCTTTGAAAAAAATTTAGTTCAAGCTTCAATATCTGCTTTAAATCATGTAAAAAAATTTAATTTGATTATTTTGACATAAATATTATATTAATTTTTCTATATTTTTAAATTAAAAAAATAAAAAATTAGTATAATAATAATTAATTATGTATTTAAAAACAAAATTTATATAATATTATTAAAAATGAATTTCTTTTACAACTATATTTATATAAAATATATAATTTTTGCAATATTTAATTAAAAATTCGTATTAAATATTTTCTAATTAACTAATCATATAAAATCAAACGATTTAAATTTTTACAGTTATGTTATTTAATTTAAATAATTTGCATATTAATATGATAATTTATAAAAACTTATAATATTTCAATAATTTATTACTATTATTCGTTTGTTATGAAATTTTAGTTTTGAAATTTAAATATTAAACAAAATTAATAAAATTTAAATTTTTTTATTATAAAAAAATTTATTTCTGTCATATTTAAATTTTTTTGTTATTTAATTAAAGATTAAATAATTAGCTTTTAATGCTTAAAAAAATATAAAATAAAAGTAAATTTTACCCTAATGATATTGAATATATTTTTAATATATTTATGTGTTTCAAATGAAACAATGAATGAAGCAAGTAAATTTGAAAAAAATTTATTTTTATTAGATTTTAAAAATTAAAAATAGTGGAATTTTAAATAAATTATTATCAGATGAAAAAACTGAATCACAAGAACATATATTAATAAAGGAAATATGTAATAAAAAATCTATTGAATTTGAAGAGAAAATTGCAGCTTTGTTTTCAGTTTGTTATTTTAAATTTTTTGTAAAATTACAGCATGAAAACTTTGATAATTATTTTGAAATAATTTTTTTATTTAAAGATGTAATAGATAAACGATTTAAAATTTATAATGATTTCCGTTCGTTTAAATATAAAGGTGATGTCATGATTGCTTTTAAAAATTTTATTCAAAATAAAAATTTAATAAAGAAAAAATACAGTGAAGAATATTTAAATAAAAAAGATATATTTAATAACAAATTAACTGAAGAAAATGTTAATGAATCAGATATTCTGACATATAATCTTAACGATTTATCTTTTACAGATGAATGTAAAAAAATAAAATACTGATTCAGAAAGATATTAATAATTTAGAATGTAAAAATGATAATGACACTTTTGATGAAAAAGTAAGATTTTTTTATAATAAAAGGTTATTTAATGCTTTTAAAATTTTACAAACAGATATTGATAATATATTATTTAATTTAAGAAAAAATTATCTTCAATATTTTAAGTATTTATATATCTTTTTTTTAAAGAAATAAAAAACAACATTTATAAAGATAATGAAGAGTTATTTGGAAAAATTCGTGGCTTTTTCATCGGTATACTAAGTGAAATGGAGGATAGTTTGGATATTATTGTTTATAAAGAAAATCATAAAATGTTGTATGACTTTTTAAATTAAAATTATTTAATTATTTGATTTAATTTTTTTTATTAATTTAATTTAAAAAATGTTTTTTATTCTATAAAAATATATAAAATATCTATCTGAACAATATGATATAATATTAGGTTTTAATTATTTGAGAAACATAATAACGTAGTTTATGTATTTATCTGGTATTTTGTTTAAATATCTATAAAATATATATTTGAGATTAAAAATAATTTTTATAAATGGGTGATGTTACTGACAATACAATTAATGAATGGGTATAAATATAATTAAATAATTTTTGTCAATTCTGTCACTTATGTTATGATAAAAATAAAAAATTATGTTGTCGAAATTACTATATTCTTATAGTTTTAATAATGAATAAATAAAAAAATTGCTATAATAAAAACTAAAAAATGTTTAAATATTTTGAAAAAAATTTATTAATGACATATAAATAAAAATTAACCAAAATTTATTAGAATGCATATAAAAATAAAAATCAGTTTTAATTTAAAATATATATTTGAATTTGATATAAATAACTTTAGATATATATTTTGATTGAATATATGGATATAAGTAAAAGAATTTAGACTGAAAGAGATAGAAAAGTAGTCGTGATATAAATGAATTTTATATATCAATAGTAAACGATTTGAAAAACGATACAAAAACTAAACAAAATTTTGCTGCTCTTATATTGAAACTTTAAAATTAAAATTTTAAGAAATAATTATATTTTTAAAAAACCATAAATATACGATACCACAATAAAGATTTATTAGATTATTATGCTGCTTGAATTATTCATTTTAATTAGTATTTTTACTTTTTAACATTAATTTTTCAGTTACATCTTCATATTATTAGCTTTTAATAACTCGAGGTTTTTTTTGTTTTAAAGACAATTAATAATTTATGTATATATTTCATAAAAATGTAAAACTTATATTTCAACAAAAAAATAAAAAATTTAAAAGCAATTTAATTTTATTTTTATATTATAGTATTAAATTAAACAGTTTACAAATAGTTAAAAATTAAAAACAAATTTATTTTGATAATCTAATTTAAATTATCACAAAAAAAATTTAGTTTTTATATATTTTTTTAGTTTCTTAGTTTCTATTGGTAATTTTATTTAAAATATGATGTTTTTTATAAATATGTAAATATAAATAAATTATAAATTAATCTTTAAATTTTTTAACATTTTTAAAAAATTATTATCGACATAATTCCACATAAACAAAAATTTTAATTTATTTTATAGAATTCAAACTTTAATTAATCATATACAATATTTTAAAGTTTTTAAAAAAATATTTTAACTATTCTTTGTTTTTTAAAATTTCAATTAAACTCTAATATTAATTTATTTTCAGTTTGATTTTGATATATTAAATATTACATCAAGTACTTTTATATTTTAAAAAAATAAAATTTATGAAATAACTATATTTTTTATATCTATATTCATAAAAACAAAAATTTATCTTTTTAATTTATATTATTTTCAAAAAATTACATCAAATACTTTTATATTGTTATATAAACGCTAAGAATTTTAATAAATTTTCTTAAATTTGTTAAATTAAAAACATATCAATAATTTGACAGTTAAAAATAAAAGAAAAATTAAATAGTTAACCCAATGATTAAAATCATAATTTTTACATTATTTTGTATTTCAAATCAAACAATATCAGAAGCATGCAAAAATGAAAATGGATTGACTTTATTAGACTTTCATAAATTTAAAAATGATGGAACTTTTGATAGATTATTGTCTAATGTTGAAACCAAAACAAATAAACAATCTCAGATAGAAAAAAAAAGCAATCGAGAATTTATAGATTATGAAAATGAAATTCTTTGTTTATATGAAACTACTTGTAGAGATTTTATTAAAAAAATTTTATCAAACAATGAGTTTAATATTTCACAAATTAATCTTCCTACATTAGAAGAATTTATAATTTTTGATTTTTTTGATGATTATTTTGAATTAAATATATTTTCTTTATTTTATGATTCTGAAGAATCAACTGACTCTGAAGAATCAAATGAATCTTTTGACTCTGAAGAATCTAATGAATCTTATGAACTTGAGGAACTTGAAGAATCTAATGAGTCTAATGAGTCTAATGAGTCTAATAAATCTAATGATTCTGAAAAATTTGTTGAAGCATTTAAATTTATTTTTAAACGTGAACTTTTTTTAGCAGCTAATACTTTCAACAAAAATGTTGATTCTTTAAAAGAAAAATATTACAAAGAAATTTTAATAAATAAAAAAGCATTATATAATATGTTAAAAAACGATAATGATAATGAAACTAGAGAAGACAAAAAATCAAATCATGAAAATTTAAAAAAATTAGAATATGAAAACAGTAAAGAGTATGATATTGAAGAAACAAATAAATCTTCGTATTATAAAGAATTATTTGGATTTATTAATACTTTAAATAGTGAAATTAATAATATTTTTTTTCGTATGGAAAAAGAATTTGTAAACTTTTTTAACATTTTACAAATGAGTTTTTTATCAAAAATTAAAAATAAATTTTTTAAAAATAAAGAAACAGACTTTAAAAAATTTCAGAATTTTTTTTTAAGTAATATAGTAGCATCTAATTTTGTTAAAAGGTTAGATACTAAAATTATAGAAAAAATAAGAAGAAATTTGTTGGAGATTTTTATAAATTAAAAATTTAATTATTTTTTACAAAATTGTATATTACTGATAATTTTTTTAAATCTTTATAAAATAAAACAGAAAATGTAAAAAATACAATCGTTTTATTAAGTATTTTACTAATTTTTAAATCTGATAATAATTTTTTTTATTAGTGTATATAATGGTACAGAAAGTATAAAAAAATTAAAAGATTATATTTTTTTATTTAAAAAAAAATAAATTATATATATTTTATAAGTTTATGAAAAATTATGTGTTCCAAATTAAATAAATTTAATTAATAAAATAAAAATAATTAATATTTTAATATGTTATTAAATATATTTTTTATCAAAAACTGTATGATATCCTTTTATTAACTTAAAAATTAAGTATTAAAATGATTCAATCAATATACTTAAATATAAATTTATATTTATATAATTAAAAAACAATTTATATAAAATTAATTTTGTGATTTACTTTTAATTAAAATTATTAATTGGTTTATTATTTATTTAAAAATAGAGATAAATAATATTATAATATTTTAGTAAATATCTTTTTATACATTAATAATCTTTTAATGATATTTTAAAAAAAAATAAAAATTTTTACTATATGAAATTGATAAAAAATTTTCATTTAAAATCTAAAAATAAATAAATTATTATAATTTAAAAAATATTTCAATAAAAATCTAAAAATAAATAAATTATTATAATTTAAAAAATTTATGTTTTATAATAATATTCAATATTAATTTATAATCTAAAGATATTAACTTTATAAATATAAAATTTTTACTATAATAAAATATAAGTAAAAAGAAAACTAAATAAATTTAAAAATAAAAAAACATTTTAAATAATTAAGTAGAAATAATTTTGATATAAAAAAATTTTATTCAATTTATTATTAATCTTTTTATACAAATTTAAAAAAATCACTTTATTTAAATATCAAAACACATATACACACTATACGGCACATTATCATACCCTAGATTAAACAAATTTTTATCAATTATATTCTTATACATTTCATCATTTACAAATTTGCTTCCTCGTAAAAATGCTCTAGTAACTCGTCTAGCATTTTTTTTTGTTATATAATTTGTGTTAAAATATTCCAATGCATTTTTATATATTTTAATATATTCTTCTTTATTTTTATAAAAAGAGTTATTAATACTGTCTTTACTACTAATATTATTAGTACTATCTTTACAAACATTATCACCAATTTTTTCTTTATACAAAATATCACCACTTTTATAAATAAACAATTCTTCTATATCTTCTATAACTTGAACACTTCTTGTTGTACTATCAGATAAGACATGAGCATAGTATAAATTTATATTACAAAGATACTGTACTATATAATCAACTTGAATTTCTGTCATGTATCCACTTTTATAGAGTGATATAGTAAGACAAATTAAACTTAAATAAAGTTCTTTAGTTGACCAGAGTGCTGTCTGTGAGACTATATTTACCATATTAGAGTAATTTGTTCTATTGTTGTTGCTAATACATACTCCACCAACTATATCTCCAGAATAACAAGCATTCTCACTCATTATTAAAACACTCAACATATAAAATGCACTACTATACAACTCAACAATTTCTTCACTAACGACTAAATTAACAATTCTCATAATATCATTTTTTATTTTATTACTCTCTTTATTTCTAGCTCTATCTAAAAATAAAATACTTATTGTATCAAAAATATAAGAATAAGCAGTTAATGAATTAATATTTAAAATATTTTCTATACAAAGAGATATTAATTGGCTATAGAAAGAATCTGTTATTATTCTAGGATTGTCTTTTACAATTCTATTTATTAAAAGAGTTGAATATTCATCTTCTATGTCTGATGTGATAAAATTTGATAAGTTATCTAATATGCTACAGAATATGTTGTCTAAAATTCTATTACTTACATTATTAATTGTACTGTTATTATCTATAATTCTATTACTATCTATATTTACATTACAACTACTACCGTCTCCATTTATTTTACATATATCAATTTCCATCTCATTCAAAATTTTCTTCTCTAAAGGAGATTGTTCCTGTATATAATTAATAAGCATAAACATACTCAAATAACATGCAGGATGTTCCCTATTAATAATTCTATAATCAAAAGTACTGTATTCTTTTATACTAAGTAAATATCTAAAAGAAGCAAATGAAATAAATTTGTCTTCGTTTGAATTATTAATAGCTAGTTTGCATTTTTTAATTAAATTGGATGTTTTTAGTTTTAGAGCAGTAAATAAAAATATTTGCCATTCTTCTAGTGTTGTTGTGGTAATGCTATTTATATTAGAAGACATTTCAATAGTACTTCCCATACTCTCATTTTCACATTTATTTATATTCATATTTATAATTTCACCATCTCTACTTATACAATTAATTAACTTACCAACAAAGTTCTCATTAACACGCTTAATATTCCCAACAATATCAGTAATAATCCCTCTATACACATCAACATTACATATAATATTCCTACTATACTCAACAGACATCATTTCATCTTTCTCTTTTTCACTTAAAATTGATCCAATTTTAATTGCATTTATTAAAACATCTTCAAACTGAAAAACTGTTTTACTATTTTTTCGTATTATATTGTTTAAAACTGAATATTTGACTTGATCAAAATTTGTTAATGAAATTAAAATTGATCCAAATATTTTTGTAAGATCTACTAGGTCAAAATATTTTGTCGTTATTAATAAATAGATATCGTTTATTAGTGGTTGAAAATTTGTTAATTTGTAAAGTGTTGTGAGTGTGTTTGTTAATGTGGAAATGTTTGATTCGAAAAATGGATGGATGTCTTGATAAATTAAACTGTAGAGAATATTTAAAAGATTTTTATCTGGAAGTGGTTTTGTAAAGTTAGTTGAGCAATTTGAAGAATTTATTACATTATTGTTAGAAATGTCCGCATTAGATTGATTATTGTAGAATTTACTTACATTATTTATTTCATTTTCTTTAACTGTATTAGATCCACTTATAAAATCACTTTGTCCGCTCCACCTAAAATTATAATATTTAACAAATAATGGTGCAACTTTACTTATATTAACAATAATCTCACTATACAACCGATCACTTTTATTCTGACTCCGATACTTCATAAACAAGCTATTAAGAACTCTAAAACTTCGTTCATTATCAAGAGCAACTAAAAAATCAATAAAATCATCCCAAATAACAAAATAAAAATACATAACTTCAAATGTATCACACAACAAACTAAAATTATATTCAGTTGAATCTGTTACTAAATTAAAAAATGTGTTTTTGTATTTTAATAAAAAATCGTATCTGGTGTTTATCCAATCTTTTATTTTCATTTTCATGTATGAGTAAGATATAATGTTGTTTGATGTTAACAAGTTTATAAATTGGTGTTGACCTTTTTCAGTATTTAGTTGTTGTTCTAATGTGTCTATTATTTGAGGTGATGGATTTTTTAAAATTGATACAAGTAGTTGTTCCATTTAGGGGTGTTTGTTTTAGTTTAAATAAAGTTGTAATAAAGGGGATATGTTAAGACATATAGATTTAAAGTGGAGATATGGATGGTGTATGAAATATGGATAAATTTATACTAAAAAATTAATTTCATATAAAAAGTAAGAAAAAGCTTTTACATAGTGTGAAAAGGAAAAAGTATGTTTTTTTGACAAGAGGAAATTTTAAAATTTTAAATTTAATTGTTTATTTTTTAATTTTTATATTAATAATTTATAATTATAGATATGTACAAATTGTTCTTTAATTTTAATTTTTTTAAAAAATATAAATTTTTTTATATTTAAAAATAATTTAATATAATTAATATAAAAAAAATTTATAATATTTTTATAAACACTTATTTTATCAAAAGATATAAATAAATTTATAATGTTTTCTATAAAAACATTCTGTCTTACTTGAAATAAATAAATTCTAAATTGTTTTCTATAAATACATATAATAAATATAAAATATTTATTATAAAGAAAATAATATAATCTATATTATAAGTATTTTTGAATAAAACATATATTATTTTATAAACTTGATAAATTAAATATCATATTCCTTCTAATTACAGATTATTTAAATATTAACTAATTTTTTCTCTATTCACAGATTATTTAAATTTAAAGCCTTTTTTTATGTGCACATTATTTAATTGTTGAATCTTAGAAACTTTAATCAACTATTAAAAAAATATATTTATTTCTTTTTATCTATAAAACCGAAATATTATTTATTTATTTTATAATTTAATTACTTTTAAATTTAATCATTTAATTTAAATAAATTAAACATTATTAAATATAAATTTAATATACAATTTAACCTTATGTTATGTTGTTTAATAAGTATTGTTATATGTATTTCACTAAATAAAGAGAATTGTAATACGTATTTAATTGATGAGAAACAAACAAGTGATAATTTTTATTTTAAAAATCTACAAAGATTTGACGAACAACTTTTAATTGATGTTAAACCTATTAATGAACGAATTTATAATAGTTTTTCAAAAGATAGACAAAATTGTTATGATGAGCAATTTTGTATTAATCTACATCCTAAAAACGAAAAATTTAAAAATGGTCAAATTAAAAATGACAAAAAAGATGAAATTCAACCTATAATAGACCAATTTTTAAAAAATAAAAGATCTATAAATAATGATACTAAAGATGAAAAAAAAGATGAACTACAACCTTTAATAGAAAATCTTACAAATGATTTATTTTCTGAACAATACAATAATAATTCAGAACCATTAATTAACTATAACACTAATATTCCAACTAATACTAGTTCAGGCTATTTAAATACAACTCCTAACAATGATCTTGATTTTTCAAATGTTGTATTATTATATTCAATAATTTTTATAATAATGTTAGGAATAAAAATGTTTATTATATATGTAATTTCGCTTAATACGATTTTTTTCTTTTTAAGTTTTATTTGTGAAATTATTTGTTTTATTCTTTTAATAATTCGATCAAATAGAACTTGATAATATAATAAAAAAATTTATACTAAATATTAAAATTTTTATTATTTGTATTTTACTATATATTTATTTTGTTACTACTTATATTAATTAAATATTTTAAAATTTGTTTTCATTAATTTTTTTTAAATTTTTCCGTTCAAATATATTTTATTTTTTTACTATAATATTTTATTAGTAAATTTTTAGTTAATAAAATTATTTTTTAATAATTTTTTGTATTTTTTATTTAAATATTATCGTTTTATTGTTTTTAAATAAAATGTATTTGATTTTGGATATTTGCAATTATATTTAAAAAAATATCATTCATAATATTAGACCAAACATACAACAAAATTTTAAAAACTTTAAATTTCTTTTTATTATTAGTATTATTATACAAATTTACATATTTTCTTTTTAATACATTTTTTCATAAAATACGTTATAACTTAATAATTTTATTTAAAGTAGATTGTTTTTATTTTATTTTTTTAAACCATTTTTTTATGAAAACATCATTTAATGATAAAAAAATTAAATGCAACTTTATTTTTCTTTTTATTATAAAGTAATCAGCAAATTTATTTTAAATCATTTTTTTTAATTAAATCATTTAATTTATAAAAATCAAAAATAAAAAAGATAATAAACCCTATGTTATTAAATATTATATTTATTTTAGTTGTAAAAAACAGTTTATTAAATACAAAATTTGATGATATGGAAATTAAATTTGTTTTTATGGATAATAAACAATCAGTTAATGAGAAACAAGTCAAAGAAGATTTAGTTTCAAATAAACATGTAGTTAATGATTCTACAAAGTGTGAACCAAATGCCATTGAAATGCAATTTATTAATGAACATCCAATTGAACATATTTTTAATGAACAACAACCAGTTGAAAATCATCCAGTTAATGTACATTTATTAGATGAACATTCAATTGAACATATATTTAATGAACAACAATCAGTTGAACATCATCCAGTTAATGTACATTTATTAGATGAACATTCAATTGAACATATTTTTAATGAACAACAACCAGAACAACAATTAATTAATAACAGCACATTAAATAATCAATTTAATGAACAACAACAAACAAATAACAACACATTAAATAATCAATTTAATGAACAACAACAAACAAATAATAATTCAGTAAATTTAAATTTATTAAATAATTATCTTATCAATAACCATCCACTTGAACAAATAATTTATATACCACAACAACAACCAATAAATTATCCACTACGAAAAATTTATCAATCTCTAAATAATTTTCAACAACCAAATAATACTTGTGATACAAATAACAACAATACAGATCAACCATATGAAAATAATTATGTTCTAAATACTTTATTATCATATGGTTTATTATTTACATTAATTTTTGGTGTAACTATGTTTATTATATTTGTTGTATCTATGAATATAGTTTATATTTCTTTTAGTTTTTTTTCTGTTATTATTGGATCTATTATTTTTGTGGTGCGCGCCAATAGTTTATGATGTATGTATTTATTAAATTGAATGAGAAAAGTAATATTTAATAAATGTATTTAATTAAATATTATGTTGTATTTTATAATGTATAAAAAATGTTTATAGTATATTTGAAAAAATATATAATTAGGTTCTTAATATATTTTTATTTAAAATTGAACTCTATTGTGTTATAATATTTTATAATATTCTATTAATATTTATAAATATTAAATAATTTAAATAGATTTATTGAGTTATTTTAGTGAAACTATTCATTTTTATTAGTATTTTTTTTAAAACATTAATATTTCAGTTTCACTTTCATATTCTTCGCTTTTATTATCTCTTTTTTTGATTTGTTTCCTTGATAATAACATTTTTACAAATATATTCCTTACTGATTTGTCCACTTTTTCTAAAAATCTTCTTCTATAGGTTCATTTAACTCACATTCTCGTCTTCGATCCAAAAAAATCGACTCTAAAGTTTTTTTGAGTACAATAGACTGTTTATGCGCATCATGATTAGGTTGGATTTTTAGCTCATTAATATACTTTTTGTGGTACTTTGGTTATCATCTCATCACATATTATTACATATAAAATAATTCTTGTCTGTGATTTATAAATTTGATCAAGTTCATTGGTCAAAAGATCATACTTTCTTTGAATAAATAATACATAATTTTTAATATAAAAATACATTATATTTAATTTGTATACACTTTAATTAAAAACATTTACAAACATAAATCATACTAATTACGTCCTACTTTAATCTTTTAAATTAACTTAATATATTTAAAAAATATAACCCTATGTTCTTAAGTTATCTTATACTTATCAGTAACAAAGAAGCAATAAACCTAAATACTGATATAACTGACAATCAAGATTCAAATATCCAAAATAATTTATTAAATCTTAATGGTACTCAAGAATCTAATGATATGTTTGTATTTAATGATATTACAAATGAACAGAATAGTTTGTATTTTAATGATGACCTAAATGAAAATATAAAACCTTACGAAGTTATTTGGGATTTTACAAAATCGCTAATTGTAATATTTTTTATTTTATTAGAGTTTATATTTATTGTAATGTTTTGTTTGACATTTGATCTTAATTATTTATATTATATGTTTGTATTATTTATAATTAGAAATTTTATTTTTAAAATTATGCATAATTAAATTATGATTTATTTGATTAAATTATTAAAACTTTTTTTGTTTCAAATTTAAAATATCGATTTTTAATATAATTAAAAAGTATATACAAGTATTTCGAAATACAATTCAAAAAAATTATTTTTTATAAAATACTTATTGTTTTTCACATTTATTATATAAAAGATACAAAATCTAATAAAAAATAATAATATTTTACAAATTAAAAAAGTAAATAAATAGTGTATTTTTAAAAAAAATAAGATATTAAAAATATTAATTAAAAAATTGTTTATTTTATCAAATCAATTTTAAACAAATAATTTACATTTTCTTTACTATGATTAAAATTAAATATAATTGAAAATTTTTATATATTTAATTTTAATCCGATTTTATTAAACATAAAATTACTTTAATATTTTATAGAAATAAAATAATTTTTTTAATCTTAATAAAATATTATTGTAATCTCAAAAATTTACAATATTAGTAAAATTTTATTATTATCAAAAAATTAATATACTAATACAAATTTAAAATTTATCGTTAATTACTTTTATTTAAAATTAGTTTTATACTTTAATGTTTATGATATTAATTAAATATAAATGATTTTTTTCTTTATATTTTAAATTAAACAAATTTAAAGATTTTAAAATTATATTATTTAAATTTACTTAAAAAAGATAAAAATATACTTAAAAGATTTAAAAATTTAAAGTAATTTGAAAATAAAATTCTTTTTTTATAAAAATTTATGATTTTTTTCAACGATAAAAGTATGCATTTTATAAAAAAAACAATTTTAAACTTTTTTATAATTATAAATTACCATATTTTATGTTAATTTTTCAAAATTAATTTAAATTTTTTTTAATAAATTAAGAATAACTTTAAATAATTAATAAATTTAATTACTTTTTGTCAAAAGTTCTATTAGATATATTATAATTTTAATATATTATATTAAAAGTTTTAATGTTTTTTATCAAAATTAATTTTCTTAATTATGTGAATAAATTTTTATTAACTTTTATAAACACATAATTAGAATTTTGTTCAATAAAAAATTATGATATTTGGCAAACATTTATCATAAATTAAGAATTAGTTTAAATAATTACTTTAAAATAAAAGCATCTTAAAACACATACCCATGATAATATTTATTACTATTATTAATTTAAGTACTATGTTTGCATCTAAAATGGATTTGAATCTTTTAAAAGAACTTAGAGATTCACAAAACTTTATTAGTGATTTGAATCGCATTTTATTAAATAAAACAGTGGAACAAAAAAAAATCTTTATTATTATAATATTTGTAACACAATCTTAACAAAGGTTTGCAACGATGTGGATAATATACTTAAATTTCATTTTTATGATTTAAGAGAAAAAGTTTTAGGTGATATTACACTATTATATCCGAGTCAAAAACATAATTTTTGCAAAACAATCTTTAGTATATTGGTTAAACTTGAAAAAATTAGGAAAAAATGTGAATGGAAATTAAGGGATAAAGTTAAAATTACATTAGCTATTTCAGATTTTAATTTATATAAAAACATGATTAGAAGAAATTTACGTGTAAAATTACAATTTTTAAAGGATAAAGAATGTAAACAATATGATGAAAATATTGATAGAAAAAAAGAATATGAATTTAATAATGAAAAAAGAGAGGAAAGTAAAATAACTACTGCAAAGGATGATGATTCTAAAAATAAAAAGATTCTTTTTTTTTTAAAAAAGCTGAAATTTCTACTAAAAAAAATACTAAAAAAATTGACGAAGAAAATATTCTGAATAAAGTTAAAGATGATGATATTAATAATGAAAAAGTTTATAATGTTACAGAAGAAAAATGTAATTTAACTACAGAAAAAGAATATAATTCTAAACAAGAAAGTCATTATGACAAAAAAAAGTTAAATCTTCTACAAAAGAACATAGCAACTTAACAACTACAGATAGTTCAAGTGCTGAAGATTTTGAAAATAATTTGATAATTAATATTGATAGCTTAAGTCCAAACGAAAAAATTGTTTTTTCTATTTGTCGTGAAGGACTTAAAAAAGTATTAATTAATACAAGAATTGTAATTTATGGTATTTTAAAAAAAATAAAAAGATTTTATTTAAATTTGTTGACAGAAGTCATGTATGTTTAAAGTCTTCAGTTAAACACAAGATATTTCAAGGACATATGAAAGAAATTCAAATTGCAAGAAATTTTATGGATGATACTATTTATAAACTAAAAAACGATATAATTGAAATAATTAATAGTTGTAAAGATGAGTTCGAAAACCATTTTTTGAATTAAATATGTTCAGTTTTAAAAATCTTTTTTATATTTTAAAAAAACTTTTTTTGTATTATTTTGCTTTAATTATTTTTTTCAATTGGAAAAAAGTAAAAATTTAAAAGGTAATAAAATTAAAAAGAAATAAGACATAATAGTAGTAACGGTTTGTTTTGTTTTTTAAAAAATGTAATATTGTATGTACATTTAAATCGATAAGTAAAAATCTTAAATAACATATATGAAATAATATAAAGTATTTATAATGCTGTATTTCGCACGTTTTAAAACATAAATTATTATTAATAAATCATTCAATTTACTTAATATACTATTTATCAGATAATTAAATAAAATAAAAATTTTGAAAGTAATTACATGTTGATTGCAAATTTATTTTTTTATTTTAAAATTGTTATTTTATTTTTAAATAGGTATGTATTTATAAATAAAATTATGCAAAAATATTAATGTTTAATAAAAATCATATAATTTTTTTTAAAAAATAAATATTAATAAAATGCACAAATAATATTTAAGAAGAATAATTATTTTATAGTGCTTATACAATAAATAAAATTAAAATCCAATTGTATTTATTTTTTAATAAAATTTAAAAAATATAAGCTTTTTTTTCAATATTTTTTGAAATTAGGATTTGAAATTTAAATTGTTAAAAATTAGTAAAATACATATTCATAGAAAATAAACATTTTAATATTAAGAAAAGATAATAAAAATTAAAATAATTATAAGGAAATGTAAACTTTTGCAAACTAGTAAAAAAAATGTAAAAATTATAAAATTGCTTTATAAACTTGAATTTGACAAAAATAACATTACTAATTTCCATAATAAAAAGTTTTAATTAATATAAAAATTATATAAGCAAATAAAATGGTATATTAATATTTTGTTTTACAAATTAATTTTTCTTTTCTTTAATTTCTTAAGATAAAAATTTAATTTTAATATTTAAATATAAAATAAAATATTTACATTTCTTTTAGTGTATATATAAAATTATTTTATTAATTAAATGTTTAAATAAAACTCATAAAAATATAAATTACTTTAAACTATTTTTCAAAAAAATAAACAAAATTGTCAACTTTTAGTATTTTTTATTTTATTCTTACAAAACTTTTTTTTATGCAACATACTAAATAAATTAAAAATATCAATAAATGAACAAGATTAGATTTTATGTTTAAAAGTAAAATTTAAAGTTAACGACAATAGAAAGAGATAAAAAAAACTTTATATTAAATTTATAAAACTAATTTTTAAAAGTCAATAAATTTAAACATTTTAATATGATTATATATATAAATAAAATGTAATTAATTATAAAATATTTATATCTGAGATTTAATGCAATTTGATTATTTACTTATAAAAAAAGAATTTTTAATATTATTTATTATGTAGTTTTTAAAAATATAATTATAATTTATTATTTTTTGTAATTTTTCAAATAAAATTTTAATCTAAAAATAATTTAAAAAATGTCTAAAACTACATCAAATTGTATTATTTATTTAAATAAAAATATACAGATTAATTAATTTAAGGTAAAGTTTTTTATAGAATATTTATGAGGTTATTTTATGATTTAAAAAAATTTAATTAATTAAAGAAAAGTTTATTAAAACAAATTATAATGATATAAATTTTTTTATCTCATTTGTATATTATTTAAAAAAAATATTTTTATTTTTACTAATAATTCATAAAACAATGATAAGAATTATAATAATAAAATATTTATAATATTTTTTAAAAATTTAATATAAATTAAGAAATACCTTAAACAATTAGATAATTTAATTATATTACAAAAAAAATTAAAGTTTTATTTATGTTATCAATAAAAAATATTTATAATATTTTTCTTTAAAATTAAAAAATAATATTTAAATTTGTATCATAAATTAAGAAATACCTTAAATAATTAGATAATTTAATTATAATATTAAGAAAAAAAAGTACAACCCTTTTATGATAATATTAACTACCATCATTAAATTAAATGAAATAGTTGCATCAAAAGCAGACTTAAATTTATTAAATTCAATCAATGAATCTAAAAATTTAACTAAAGATTTTAATTATTCTTTATTAGACAAAAAAGTAGATCAGTTTAGGAATCTTTATTTTTATGATATATGTAGTACGATTTTAACTAAATTATTTAAAGATGTGGATAATTTATTAAAATTTAATTTTCTTAGATTAAGAGATAGTGTATTAAAATGTGATGCATCACTAAATCCAAGTCAAAACCAAAACTTTTTAAATCTAATGTTCTGTATATTAATTGAGCTTGAGGAACTTTGGAATATGTATGCGTCATATAAAGAAAATAAGATAAAAACTGTATTAGTATTTTTGGATTTTAATACTCATAAGAACAAAATCAGAGAGCAAGTATATAAACGTTTACAAGTTGTAAAAGATGAAAATATTAAATTTATTGATGAATCAGATAATGAGAAAGAAGAAGTAAAATTAACTTCTGATAAAGAAACAAATTTAATTACAGAAAAGAACAAAAAATGTAATTATTCTGTCAAAAAAGAATCTGACTTAACTACTGATAAAGATGGGGCATTCAAAAATTCAGATAACTTGAGTTGTAACGAATTTGACCCTAATTTATTTAATGATAACAATGATTTAAGTATAAAAAATAAAATAGTTTTATCTCTAGAAAAAAAACTGCTACAAAAAGCTTTAGATAATGCAAAACTTAGAATTCGTTTGCTTTTACTTAAATATAATAATTATTTATTTGAATTTATTGACAAAACGCATGAAAAATTGAAGTCTACTGTTAAATTTAATATATTGAGAGGACATATGGATGGATGTATAATTGCAAGAAATTTTGTGGATCATACTATAATGAAAATTAAAAACGATTTAAAAGAAATTTTTGATAAGTATGAAAATGAGCTTATAAAACATTTGTTGGATTAAATTATTTTATTAGTAAATTTTACTTATCATTTTGTTTTAAAATAATGTTCTTGAAAAAAAAATTATATTAACTAAAAATAAAAGATAGTTAATAAACCTTACATAAAAAAAGCTGTAAAATTTCTATTACAAATAATTTTTTATTTTTTAGCAATTAAAACAGACAATTTAAGAAAAAATTATATATTAAAAAACTGTAAAATATTATTAATTTATCAAGTTTAAATATCATATTCATATAAAATATTTTATTCAAATGATTAGTGATTCTAAAATTTTACCCACTTAATTTTACTATTTGACTTCATATATATAGTAAAATTATAAGTAAAATATAAATTTAGTAAAAATATAATAAAATTTTAAAGAAAAATTTTAATAAAATGGTTTTTATGAATATGAAAAACTTGACAGTATAGTTCTGTGTAATTTTAATATTAATTTGCAAATTTTATTATTTTAAAAATCAATAAGAATCTAAAAAAATTTTAAATTAGGATCTGTTATACAAAATATGGACAAGAACTATAATATATAAAAATTATATTTTTTATAAACTAAAAAATAAATGAAAAACTTTTAAAATAGAATTTTCAAAAATATAATTATTCTAATCATAAATTAAAATATTATTTAATTACAAACACAAATGTCTATATTAACATTATTGCATGTATGATTTTAAAATAATATTATTAATCCTATTATTTATAATTTTCATTAATAATTAAATACCGCAAATAAAATGTTTTTAATAAAAATTTTAATTAATTATATGCGTCAAATTTATTTATACTTATAAAACATGAAAAAAAACATAATTTTAAATAAACTTTCAGTAAAAATTTGAATATTAGATATTAATTTATATTTTTAAAACTAATTTAGCAAATATCTAAATTCTTTCAAAAGTAAACCATTAAATTTTGTAAAATTATGATTTTTTATATTGGTTAAAATCTTTATTTTATACTTAACATAAAAAAATAATAGATCAAATTATTTAAATATTAAAATTACTAACATCTAATTTATTAAATTGTTAATGTAATTTTTATTATTAATTAACTTATGATATATGAAATATATTCTTTTAATCATTTCTTCTTTAAACATTAACCTCATATAAACATTAATTTTGATGCTTATAAAAAAATTTTTAGATTATCCAAAACTTTAAATTATTCTGGTATATTATACTTGTAGTATAAATTAAAAATTGTAATTTGATTGATATTTTATTTATTATTTAATTTTTATTAAAAATATCAATGTAAATTTCTTTATTATATTAAAAAAATTATATCAATATAAGTATAAAGTTACATAGTTTAAAATAGGATATATTTTTATAGACTTTACATATAATATTATAATAATAAATTTTATCTTAAATTGATGATTTTTTTGTTTTTATAGCTTCTAATTTAAATAAATTAAAGTAAAAAGATAAATGCAGATAATAGGTTTATTTTTAATAGTTTAAATTGTCTCTAAAATAAACTTAAAAACAAATAAAAAAATATTTATAAATAAAATATGAAAAAATTTGTATAATTTTTTTTCCTAATTTTAAAATTTTTTTTATTTCAACAATCTTTAATCGTTAATGAACTAAAATATATTTTTAATCATTTTTTTGTTACTTATTATGTGATTTTACTAAAAACTTATTTAAATGTAATTTTTTAGATATTTAAAATATAAATGCAAATTTTTCTTACATCAAAAAAAACATTAATAATGTCTGATTTTAAATTTTTTAAAGTGTCAAAAAATTCTTTTTTATAAGATAAACTTGTTGTTTCATAATGTTGATTATTAAATATATCATATTTTGAATTAATTGTAATATTCTGTTCTAAATTTTCATTTACCTTACATTCGCATTCATCAATAACAAGATCCTGTTTTTTGTAAGTTTCCAAATCTATTACATTTTCTTTTTTACATATTTTACTTTCAGAATCATTAAAAATATAGTTATCTAAAAAACCTCCTTCTCTAATTTCGTATTTATTTGAAACATAAAAATCATTTTTTTTATAAGATTCTAAATTTATTACATTTTCTATTTCAATAATAAATTTACTTAAAATTGTTGATTGTTCATTAAAATAATCTTCTTTAAATTTTTCTTATAAAAATTTTTTATTTTTATGAAAAGTTTTCAAAGCAGTCAAAATATCTAATTTATATTTATATTTGCAAATCTCATTAAAATTACAAAAAAGTTTTTCAAGATCATGTTTAAAAAAATTAAAATATGACATAAAACCACTCTGAATGTAAAACATATTCAAATAATTGTTCAAAAAAATAAAAACATGCATTAGAAAGTATTATTAACAATCTAGCTTCAAATTTATTAAGTCTTGAATCATGTATTTCTTCGATCCATAATTTTTCATGTGCTTCAACTGTTTGACAATATTGTTTATAATCATAATCATTGTTACTACTAAAAACTTCATCATAATCTATCAAACACCAACTGTTATCCTCACTATCCAGATTTAATAACGTTCCGTTTGAAAAACACAAATGTGCAAAAATTATTGATAACATCAATGGGTAAATCAATTATTTTTAATATAATTTGAATTTTTGACATGGTTTTTAATTTATCAAATATCAAGTTTAAAAAAACTCAATGTAAAATTATATTTAATGAAATATAAAAATTCTAGTAAACTTATAAATTTTACATTTTTTTAAATTTATCAAAGTATTAATTATGTTTTAATTTTTTGACATATTAAGATTAATTTTTCATTTCAAATTAAAAAAATTCAAAAATTATTAACTGATGTACTAAGAAATAATTTTAAATTTTTTATTTAAGATATATAAATAAAATTCTTACAACTTTACCTTTAATTATTGTAATAAATATCGTAAAATAACAAATATATTTTGACATAAGAATAAAAATTTACATGGAAACTATAAGTATCATTTTTTTGTTTTATTTAAAAAAATAATTATAAAATCTAAATTTTCTATTTGATATTGTATTTATAAATTGAATGTATAATCAATATAATTTTTTTAGAAACTCAAAAAATCTTATTTTAAAACTTTTTTTATTCAATTTCTTAATTTCAATTCTATTAATTTATATAATACTTGATTATAATCTTGACTGTTTTTTTCTCTTATTTTTCACTCTGTAATTATTCAACTAATATCATTGTTTTTGATATAAATATAAGTAATCAATAAAATATATTTATTTGTTAAATTCATAAAAAATTAATTTTACTTTGACTTTTATTATAAAATGTTTTCTACTTCTAAACACTAAATAATTTTTTTATTAATTTTATATAAAAATTTAGGAAACTTAGCCTGCTTGTAATGAAAGATTATATTAAACAATGGATGAATTAAGAAAATACCCTGCGAAGTTTTTATAAAAAATTGAAGACACGTTACTAAGCATGTTTAACTCTCTTTAAAACGCTAAAATATCTTACCAAAATATACTGCAAAGTTAAAAATAGAAGTGATATAAATCCCACCTTTTACAAATAAAATGTTACTTGAAGACGAAATATGGACATTTAGATATAATCATTAAAAAAATATTTGTTGTTGCAAGAAATAAGATGTTTTACGATGATATTTAAAAAGAACTAATCACTTAAAGTTGTTTAAAGTTAGTGATTACGAATAAGTAAGCATAAAAACTCTCTCAAAATTGAAGAGAGAGAGAAAAATTGTTCTAGATCCAAGTTAACATTTGAGTTTCTAATTATAAGAAAATGTTCTGTATTTAAGAGGGACAATATATCCTCACTGTAAATCTTATAGTAAAACAATTGATTATTTATCTACCAAATTCAATTACATAATAGATTTTAACTATATGATAATGCACATTAAGGTATTTTGATGTATACTTCTGCTTTTTTGTTAAAAATATGTACATTAAAAGATTTAATAATATATGTTTTATTTAGTACAAGAGTTTATGTCGAGATAAAAATACGAGGATAATAGAATAAACCTGAAATTTTGTCTTAAATAAGAAGAAAAAGTAAATATTTATTAACTAAATAATTATTAACTAATATCTTCTTACTATTGTTGAGAATTAAAAATTAAGAAAGTACAGCTTTCTTGTAAATACGTTTAGATTAATGTATAGACCTAAGATAAAGATATTCTTATTTATTATATTTTTTAATTTAAAAAAATTACTTTTATTTTCATAACAAAGTACTTTAAGTAATTCTAGTATTTAAATGTAAATATCAGTATTATTAATTAAACTTGGAAATATGACTAAAATATAAACTTAAAAGATTAAAACAAAAAATTAAGAACAACCCGGTACAAGAAATTCTTACAATGAAAAAGTAGAAATCCGAGTAGATACAAGAATTAAAAACGAGCGTTAAAAATCTTAAACAATAAACCCGAAATCTTTGTGGTGGTCAAAGTAAATAAGAAAATAATCTTAATAGAGGTAGGTGTAACTAGTATAAACAACTTTTACACAGTAAAAAATGAAAAAAAGAGAAAGTACGAGTTGTTAGCAAACAAGCTTGGGTTAATTTATAAGTGCAGAACAAAGATGATTCCGTTTGTCCTAACATGGGATCGGTTGAAGACTACATACCATAAACATACTCAAAGAAAATAAGCCTCTCTCTTAATACTGAAGCTTTTATTTAAACTCGAACCCTAAAGAAAACGTCAGAGTGTAGCTCTCTTGATTACCGAAGAGTAATTGAAGAAGGCGGTATAGAATAGAAGACATTGAGCTGATGGATATAAGTAATTGGTGAAAAAAGAAAAACTATGAAAGAAAAAAGGAAACTAACCTCATAAATTATCTTTTATTTTATATTAGCCATTAAGTTTTTATAACTGTTGCAAAAAATAATTACGATTCGATTCTCGTTTTGATAATATATTTGCATTTTGATTATTATTTGTAACATCATTATGATTAAACTCTTTTGGTTATTTAAATCATTACTAGTATTGAATGTTTCATTTGTATTTATAATCTCTTTATTTGTGACGATATCTTATAATTCTATTAATATCTGATACTGAATATTTTACATATATTTTTTTATACATATATGCGTAAAAACTCTTCTATTGTATTATATTTAAATTCTTTTTTTTTAAGATTTTTTATTTATACGATTTATTCTTGCCATTAAATTTAAATTTACTAATTAAACAAAATAATAAATATATGTTTTACCATATTATTAAATTTTCAATAAATGTTTTTTTTATGTTAAATTTTTATAATAATTTATCATATTTATAAGTAATTATATTAATACATATATCATGTTTTAATTTATTTACATAAAAATTATAAAATATTTATACTATCAATACTTTTTTAATATTATGATAAACGTATAGAACGTAATATAATAAAATTATATTTAATTAATTAAATGTTTTAATTAGGTATTTATTGTTATAGATTTCATTTTACAATCTTTAAGTCTTCAAGTTTTGATCATTGTTGCATTTATCTTTCAAAAATTTAAAAGTATTAAATTTTTTAGTACGCATTATATTTCTTTTTTAAATAAATCACAATTCTCAGCAATATGGAATTTTAATTTTATTAAGTCTGTTCATTGCTCTTTCCAACATTTCTTCTTTAACTTCTTCTTAATTGTATCTTCGTCTTCGTTCTAAAAAGATAGAATATAAAGTCATTTTCAATATAAGAAATTGTATATAGCTCTAAGTAGGAATCGAATCCAAAGTTTTCAGATGTACTTCTTGTGAAATTAGTCGCTGTACTATTTCATTATATAGATCTTATTATATTATCTAGAAGATCTACTCAACTTCTCATTTTAACTATTGATAGTAGATCCTGGTTGGTTATAAAAATTTTTAAATAACGATCTTTATTTCCTTTTATCTAACACCAGAATATCAGACTAATTATATGCAACTTTTATGTAAATGGCTATAATTGTGTTCACTCAGATTTCATCTTAATCTTTTTCTATGATCTCTTGTACAGAAAACTTCTGATCTTATTGAAAACATAATTATTACACAATAGAAGGTTATACATTTAACAACCTCTTTTTACCTTCTAATATGTTTTTAATTTATGATACGATAATATTTAGCTGCAAGATGGTTCTTCTATGTTTTTTACAATAAGAGTAGATTGTCTCCTATACATAAAACAAGTTTATGTATTTTAGAACAATTTATTACTTGTCATTGATTGATTATTCCCTTTTTAGCAGAATAAAAGACCTTTCAAGCAAACTAGTCCGTTTTACAATTTTGTACAACTTCCATGGTTGGATTATTTTTTAATTTCGTTGTAAAAAGGTAATATCTGGTATTGATAGGATGTTTAATACTTAAGCACTCTTTAATATCATATCTGAGTTTTACGTATCTCTCAATAAATATAAGATATTTTCCATTCTTTAACACTGCTTTAAGTATAGCAGTCCTTCTAGGAGAGCTTTATGTTCTCTTCGAGGAACTAACACATATTGTTAAGCATTTATTTTCTTCTATGTTCTACGTTTTTGAATCCTCTTCATATTTTTGACCGTGGAAAATAAAGTCTTAGTTTGCTTGCAGGCTGTGAATGAACAAGATGATAGATAAACACCTGTAGGATATCATGATTAAGTCTATTAAACTCGTGTGCTCTAGTTTCATAGCCCAATGTGGTAATAAATAACTGAGATTGCATAAATTAATGGATCAAATTATAATCTTACCATTAAGCTTCGTTTTACATAATCGCTTTGCACATTCTAATATCTATGTACTAGTAAAATAATGTTGTAATTATCTATATTTTGGTTAATTTAAGTTCAAAAAATTACTAACAATATTATAGACAAATGATGCACATAAAAATGATATCGTTATAAAATTTTTAGATATTTACAAAAAAATTAATAATTTATTTTAATCATATAACGGAAATATATATTTTTATTGCATAAATAAATATCAAAACTAAACACATTTTATTTGTTGTGATATTTATAAAAAGTATATAATTGTTAAAAAAGTTAAATTTGTATTTTTTTATTTTTGTTATATTAAAAAAATAAAATTTTATAAATTAATTTTTTTACAGTTATTTACAAATTAATTTAACAAATTGTAATAACGTTAAATAATTATACAACAAACTGATATTAATACCATTTAAAATTACCAATACAAAAATATTGTATGTTTATTCTATTAATATTTCTAATATTATAAAATGCAATTTTAATATTATATATTAAAACATTAATATAATATTTTTTTAAATTAATTTAATTTAATATGTCATATCAACAACTCATCTTTTACAATATATCAAAAATTTATATCCCTATGTTAATTACTTATATATTACTGTGTAGAAATAGAGAAGCACAAAATATTTACACAAACATAACAAATGATAAATACAGCCACAACATAATTATTTACGACGAAAATGATAATAATCGCCAAGATTTTAATTTACAATATGATTCAATTTCTCTTGATGTCATACCAGAAGAAGATGAGGAATTATTAAATGAAAATTATACAAACGAACAAATAAGTATGAATAGCGATAGTCTTTTTAATGATAATATAAGTTTAGATGATAATATTTCTTTAAATGAAACATCAATTCAAATTGAAAATCCTCTTATTCAAAATATAAAAACTACAAATATTTTTTATAGATTTACAAAATTAATTTTACAATTTTTGATAGTATTAGGAATGATATTTTTAGTAATGTTCTGTTTATCATTAGATTTTACGTATTTATATTTTATGATTGGTTTATTTGTGATGAGTATAATTATTTATATTATAAATGAATATTATAAATAATAAAAATAATTAAATTAAAAATTATTGTTTTGTTTAGTTTTTTTGTAATTTGTCAGTTTTATTTTATTTATTTATATTAAAAATACAAGATATATTTAAAATTTTTAAAATGATAAATTACATGTCAATATTTTTAATATACATTTATAAATGAAAAAAACATTATTTAAATTAATTTTTATATTGATAGAATATATCTTTTATTTTTAAATATAATATTTTAAAGTAATAAAACGAAAAATTTATAAAATAATTTGAATTTTAAAAAAAAAATTAGTTATATTATAAATTAATGATTATCATTTAATAATATTTTTGTTTTACTTAGATAAAACATATTTGTGTTTCTATAACTTATTAAAAATAAATTTATCTGTGTTATTTCTAAATTAAAATTATTATCATTTAATTTATAATTTTTGTTTTACTTAGATAAAAAATATTTGTGTTTCTATAATTTTTCAAAATAAATTTATCTGTGATATTTCTAAATTAAAATTATTATAATTTTATTAATGATTTGACTTTAAAAAAAATTAAGTATTATATAAATGATGTTTTATGAAATAAATGTTTACTCTCTTGAAAAATTATTAAAAAAACTTATTTTTAATATTTTACTATTAAATTTTATATCGTTATCACAAAATTTACAAGTAATGTTTTAAATTTTTTCAAGTTAAAATAATGATTAAATAATATTAATAAAAAGAATTAAAATAAAATAATAATATACGTTTAATGATTTGACATATAAAATTCTTTAATATAGATCATGAAATTAGTGATATGACTAATAATTAAAAAATACACTTTTATACAAAACAATTATTTTTAATTATTACACAATGTAAAAATTTACACGTAACATTTTAAAGGAGATTTTAAAAAAATAAATATTTAAAATTTATTGTAAGAATATATAAAAAAGTTTAAAGTAATTTTAAAGCTGATACTTTTATTTAAAGAACAAATTTAAAAAAAACTTTAAAGTTTGTAGCTATTAAAAATTAATGTTTTGAATATTATCATAAAAAATAAGGATAAGAAATTCGTAGATATAAAATAATAAATTATTATTTATACATATAATAAACATAAAATATTCATATTTTCATAAAAGTGTTAAAAGGTTTATTGGGTTATTATTTTATAGTTGTTCATTATTATTAGTATTCTCAATTTGTGGATTATTTAAAACAATTTCATCTTCATATTCTTCACTTTGATTATCTCGGGGCTTTTTTGATTCGTTTATTTTGAGTTTCGCCTCCTCGATATATATATTTTTTAAAGGTATAGTTTTTACTAAATTCTCCACTGCTTTTTCCACCTCGTCCTCTCTAGGTTCAATCCACTCATATCCTCGTCTTCTATCCATAGAAATGGACTCTAAAGTCTTCTTAAGTACAATGGATTGCATGTACGCCTCAAGATTTGGTTGGATTTCTAGCTCTTTGATATACTTTCTGTGGTACTTAGTTACCACCCCATCCCATGTTATTACATATGGAACAATCTTTGTCCGAGATTTATATATTTGTCCAAGTTCATTAGCCAAAAGATCATACTTTCTTAATTTTTCGTTTTCGACAATAGTCAAACGGTCTTGATTGGTTATTCCAATCTCGACAATTAAGATTTCTTTATTCTTTTTGTCTATTACAAGTATGTCAGGCTTCATATTTTCATAAATATCAATAATTATTATTAAATAACATTTACATACATATAAAATATAAACATTTTCTAAAATTTCACAATAATTAAATAAATTTAAATTTTTAATTTAAATTTTACAAAAAATTATAAAATTATAATATTAATACCAAATAGTAAAAATATTTCAAATCTTTTTATATATTATAATATTCAAATAATTTTTTTTTAATACAAAATTAAAACATTTCCATTATTACAAAATTTCAAATCTTTTAATAAATCATAATATTTAAATAATTTTATTTTTATAAAAAATATAAAATAACTCAATCCTCAAAAAATCGTAAAATATACATTTTTTAATAAATCATTTTTCTTTTTTTAATTAAAATTTTATAAAAAAACTAAAAAACAACATTAAAACATCTTAATAACTTTAATATACACAACAACAAAAATAAAAATAACAAAAAAAATATTAAATTAATCAAAATTAATTTATAAAAATACAAAAAAAAATTCTTATCCCTATGTTTAGTTCATTTTTATTTTTAAATGCTAGTTACGATAACAATGAAAACAATATAAATGTTATACATAACAAAAATAAAGATGACATCACATTTAATACTAATTATATTAATGAAACAAATTTAAACGATAAAAAGGTTTACAAAATAAATGAAGGATATGTTAATGATAATTATCTTAATGAAAGAAAAATTAGTGAATGTAATAAATATGTTTATACCATTAACAAAGATGATAATCATATTAAAATAAATACAATATCTTCTTCAATAGAACAAAATCAAGTAGATCAAGATAATGCTTCAACTAATAATAATTGTTATCCTATACTTTCAAAAATATTGACTTTTACATTTTTTTTACCTGTATTTATATTAACAGCAATATTTTTTGTTATGTATTGTTATACTTTTGATGTTATTTATTTGTTTTTGTTATTAGGAATAGTTATTACTTTGTTTATTATTAATTTGATTGTTGAGAACAGAATTATTTGACATTTATTTAATTAAATTAATTTTAAATTTATTAAAAAAATTTTAATATTTTAAAGAGTATTTTAAAAGATTATTTTAGATACATATTATAAAAATATTTATTTAAAAAGAAAATTTTAATTTATATTTTAAAGAGTATTTTAAAGATTATTTTAGATATATATTATAAAAATATTTATTTAAAAAGAATATGTTAATTTATATTTTATAATTTGTGATTTTGTTATTACAAATTTGAAAAAAAATGAAAATAAATAATTATTATAAATATAAATAATTTTCACTTATTTATATGTTTTATAAATTTATAAGTCTTTTAAATGTAAATAGTTTTCACTTTTTTATATGTTTTAAAAAATAAAAATCAAATTAATCTTACATTAATTTTAATTAATTTATGTTGTAATTTAAAATCAATAATTTATTTATAAAATGCATACAATTTTATTTATATGTTAAAATATTTTTTATTTATATAAAATTGTTTTATAATTAACATAAATTTTATTGAAATAGATTTTACAATTTAACAAATATTAAGAAATAAAATAATTATTTTGTAAATCTCAAGAGGTGTAACTGAAGTACGAAAAACAAATAATTCCATAGTATAATGAGCCCAGCAAATAACCATTATTATTTTACATAAATCTAATATTTTTAAATTATTTTTTCAAATTTTTTAAATGGAATTACTTTTATAAATATAATACAATATTAGAACTATAAACATTTATAAAGTTAAAATTGTTTAACATATAAAATAATAAGATGCTACAGTATTTATGTAATTATAAAAAAATATATTTTTTATTTAAACGCAAAATAAAATATTTTACCTTATCTGTTTATAATACAAAATAATGCAAAGTTAAACTATATTGTTTTTATCGCAATTTGCAAAAAATAACAATTCTACATAAAGATCAGTATCGTTTTTTATTAAAAAATAAACCTATAAAATTCAAATATGAAAGCTTTTGAGATGAACACATACAAAAAACAAGATTTTAATAAGAAAAAAAACAAAATGTTAACCAAAATTTACTTATATCTAATATTTACAAATTTGATACATTACAATAATAAAGATTTATAATATAAAAACATATTTTAATGTTTATCACAAATTCTAAGAAATAATAACAATTATTTACAACAAATTATATAAGAATTTATTTTATATCTTTATACCTGTCAAATTTTAAAACGTTAAAATTAACAAAAATATTTAAAAATAAGTCAAAAAAATTTAAACAATGTAATTTTTTATAATAATACATGCTTTTATAAAATTTAATATGTTTAAATTGGAAATACCAATAAAAAAATTACATAACTTAATTAACTACAATAAAAAGAAAGCAAAGTATTTGAATTTTTTGAACTAATTTATAAAAAACATTTTCATTAAAAACTAGACACAAATTAAAAGCATTACTATTTTTTATATAAAAAAGAAACAGTTATATTATAACTTAGTCACATATAAAGAGAATTATTATTTTTTATTAAATAAATAACAGCTCTATTATAAACTAATTACATATTAAAATCAATAATATTTTTGATAAAAATTTTTTTATATCAATTTACAATAAATATTAAATATTTAATAAAATGTTTCGTACAACATATAACAAAAAAATTATTATAATATCAAAAAATTAATTACAAGATTAGAATTTTAAATTACAAATAAAAAAACATAAGGTTTTTAAACCAAATATCTCATATAATTTCAAATTTTAAAACCGATATAAATTTTAACTATAAAAAATATTAATTTTATTTATGTTTATTTACATAATAATAATTTAAATTACAGTACTAATATAAATTAAATATCAATAAATTTTATATATTTTTTACATACAACTAGAAAGATTAGACATTTAAATTTGTATCTTATAAATAATATGTTAAAATATTTTTATAAAATCAACTCATTGCGAATAAGTTTGATATACATTTAATTTAATATATAAAATGTTAAAAAACAAGTTTGTTTTAAAATAAAATTTAAATACATAAATTCAATTATTGTTGATTTATTGATATCAATTTTTAAAATATAAAATATAAAATGTTAAAAAACAAGTTTGTTTTAAAATAAAATTTAAATACATAAATTCAATTATTGTTGATTTATTGATATCAATTTTTAAAATATAAAATATAAAATATAAAATATAAAATATAAAATATAAAATATAAAATATAAAATATAAAAAAAAATTTATTGAAATTTAAGTAACAAATTCAATTAATAAATATTTTACTAATATCGACTTTTAAATTTTTAATTTTTAAAATGTAAAAATAAAGTTGTTTAAATTTAAAATACAAAATTCAATCAATTTATATTTCACTAATATCAATTCATAAATAAAAATTATTTAACACAAAATATTTTTAATAAAAACTATATAAACTAGAATTACTTAAAAAAATACAATTTAAATCTAAAAATTTCCATATCTAAAATAAATATTATATACACATAAATTAAACAACATATTTAGACAAAATCATTAAACACAAATAAAATACATTTTAAATCTAAAAATTTCCATATCTAAATAAATATTATATACACATAAATTAAACAACATATTTAGACAAAATCATAAAACACAAATAAATCAATTTTACATATTTAAAAATTATATATATACTAAATATTTTTAACAACATATATAAAATAAAATCAATACAATATAATTTATTAAAAATAAACATTAATATCAACAATAATCAATAAATTAATTTTTTATTAAAATCTTTATCAACAAACAAATTAAATTTGATAAATTAAAAATCACCAAAATATTTAATTAAAAAACTTATACAACAATAATAAAATATATATTATTTCAACTATAAATACATTATTTTTTTTATCCCTATATGACATTAATTACACTTCTATTTAGTACTATAATTAGTTCTACATTAAATAACAATTTTACTTCTATTAACATTGAAGATGTAGATAATCTGTATGATAGTTGTGAACGTGTAGATAGTTTGTATAAAGAAATTGAGATTGAAATTAATAAATTGAATTGTGTACAAGATGTTGTTTGTCAGGATAGTAATGTAGTAAATCGAGATATTGATTTATTTAATCAGGAAGTGAATTTAATGAATGACAACGATGTAAATGCAGAGATTAATATAATAAATGATAGAAATGTAAATGCAGAAATGGACATAATAAATGATAATACAATAAATAAAAATATCAATAATGTAAATTCTGAGATTAATATAGTAAATGATATTACATTAAATCAAGATACAAATTTATTTAACAATAATAGATTAAGCGAATCTACATTTAACATACAAATAAATACAGAACAAGATAATTACAACAATATAAATTATAATAACAATATAAATTTATATAATAATACAAATTTTAATAACTTATATACAGAACAAGATATTTACAGTTTTAATAATACATATAATAATAACAACACTACAAATTTAAATAACTTAAATAATAATAACAACAACAATATATATAATAATAACAATATTAATAACAACGACACAATCTACACACTACAAAACGAACTAAACACAACAACAGAACAATCAACACATTTTCTATCATTTATATCATCATACAAAATACTCCAAAATATAGATAAATACACTTTAGACAAATATTCATGTATCTGTTTATTTATTTTATTTATTATTAGTTTAACATTTCTTGGCTGTTATGTTTTAACAGACGTGTTTATTTATTATAAACTTTGTTTAAGTGCTTTTGTGGTTGATTTTTTCTTTTCTTTGTTTCATATTCTTGCATTTTGTGAGAGTATATGATTTTGAAAATGTTTGTGTGGAAAAATTTATATTGTATTTATATGTGTTTAATTATTTTATGTAATGTGTTAAATTATTTTATTGTTATATGTAATTTATGTTAATTATGAAGTAATTTATGATATTATTAGATGTAATGTAATTTATGTTATTGTTAGATGTAATTTATGTTATTGTTGAAGTAATTTTATGTTAATTATGAAGTTATTATTTTGTTAAGAATATAATATAAATACAAATTATATTTAGATAATATAAATACAAATTGTATTTAGGTTTTATATTAGAATTTTATTTAGGTAAGAAGTTTAAAGATAAATTTAATAAATTGAATATTAAAAAATTATTTACATTTTTAATAATTAAAGATCAATTTTTAATTAATCAATTTAATTAATAAAAATATTAATTTATATATTTTTAAATAACAAATTATTATTCAAAAATCAACTATGAATTATAAATTTATAAAAAAATTAACACAACAATATTTAACACAAAATACTATTTTACTATAATATTACCACAATACTAACAATCTTTAATAAAATTATCACAATACAATTCAAATAATCAACATTACCACAATATAAGCTTAATACTATTTTACTATAATATTACTACAACACTAACACTATTTTTAATATTATTTTAATATTAACACATTTTTAATATAATATTATTCTAATACCACAATACTAACACCTTTTATTAAATTTATTTACATAATATTATTTTAATACTAACACT
>KE647164.1:54416-67743 GCA_000447185.1 Vairimorpha apis BRL 01 | reverse complement strand
ATTTTGTTATTGTATAGATTAATTATAAAATATTAAATCGTATTTTGTTATTGTATAGAATAAATAATTAATATATTAAATATATGATAAATTAAAATTTTATATTTAAATGTAAATACTTTCATATTATTTAATTAAATTTATAACAATGTAAATATTTCTATATATTTTATAATATAATTTCTTATTTTTCTACAATATAATTTCTTATTTTTCTACAATATAATTTCTTATTTTTCTACAATATAATTTCTATACATTTTATAATATAAAATATTTTTACCCCTCATATAAAAATGATACAGAATCAATCAAATCTCAATTCAAGCAATAAAAACCATAGTATTAATAATAATCATAGTATTAATACTTCAAATCATAATAAGAATACTTCAAATCATAATAAGAATAATTCTATATCTAACCATAATATAAATCAACCTACTCCCAATCAACCTATATCAAACAACAAACTTTTAAAAAACCCATTCACAGTAAACTGTAAATCATGCAACCTCCCACTAACAGACTCATTCTCACTCTTAACATACAAAAAATCAAATCTAATATTCACAAATCTATCATCAATTCCAATTATAGAAAAGAAAAAGAATGTAGAAAACGAATGTATTTTTAATTTTATTAAATGTAAATGTCATTTAGTAGTAGGTAAGAAGTTTATTACCACTACTGTTGAGATGAATGGGTTCAGTGGAATGTATTTTATTGATAGAGATAGTGTGTATACTTATATGTTGGGTGGGAATGTTAATGAGAGTGATAATAATGTACCGTTGAGTGATTTGTATGATGAGATTGATAAGATTCAGAGGTTGTGTTTGTATTTGTATAAGAAGATTGATGAGAGGAGGTGAGGGGAGATTGTATGAAGGGAGATGTTTAAAAGAATTTTAGGAGTGTGGGGAGATATTTTAGAGTGTAGAGATTGTATATAAGAGATGATGTAGGGAGATTGTATATAAGAGATGATGTAGGGAGATTGTATATAAGAGATGATGTAGGGAGATTGTATGTAGAAGTATAGAGACTAATAGAAAGTATTGTATATGAATGTATGTAGAATATAATAATTGTATAAAAGATATTAATTTTATAAAATACACTTATTTTAATATTAGTGATACAAACATTCTATCTTTTTATATTAAATAGAACATTCTAGACCTTTTTTTTAAATATAAAAATAACAGCATTATTAAATATTATTAAGATTTATTTTATATGGAATAATTTATTAAAATAACATATTATAAATTGATATATTATATATATATACATTTATTTATATTATCCCTTTTAATTTCCCATCTATAATTGATCCATCTCTACATTTTATATTTATTTTATTAATAGTTATATCCTATATTCATATCCACATCCTATATTTACTTTATTAATATTTATATCTCATATTACATTAAATCCAATATTATTATTCTATTCATTTACCATCTTAATAATCTATTTATTATTTAACCAAATCTTATACATCAATACATAGATAAAATTCTTTAAAATATCTCAATCTCATAAATCTTTATTAATAATTGTATCTCATAAATCTTTATTCACACATAAAATTCTTTAAACTATCCATACCAATATATCCACTATTTCAATTTCATTACTCTACACCAATTCTTTAACTTCAATACTCTACATCAATTCCTCAATTTCATTACTCTACATATATTCCTCAATTTCATTACTCTAAACCAATTCCCTTCTTCACATCCCCTCATCAATCCCATTTTACTTTAATATAAATTATATTTTATATTTTTTGATCCAAGTATAAATAAAAAATTTTAATTAACCACCCTTATGTTCCAACCAGATCTAACTACCTATTTGGAAGCTATAAAACAACAGTACGATCAACTTCTACAAGAAAATAAAATGTTAAAACAGGAAAATAAAAAACTTATGGAACTCAACTTAGAATACAAACGAACTATTCATGCTTATACAAGTTTGCAGAGATCTACAAATATTATAAAAATGGGATCAGATTGGACAGTAGAAGGAAATAAGCTTCATGATATTCATCTCATTAAGAAATTCTATTTTAGAGACATTTCTTATCCTAGTATTACAAATGATAATATTCTTATTTTTATATCTAATAATGTAGTTTACATATTAGAAGATAACATGTTGTATCATATAATAAATGATCAGATTATTTTATATGAAGATTATAATAATAAGAGATTTAAAAGTGATAGTAAACGGGGTTTATATAATGGGAATGATATTAGATCTACTAGACATGATCTTTTATATAGAGAAAATAGGAATGTGGATAGAGATGTATAGTGAATAAGATGTATGGTGATAAGATGTATAGTGAGAATAGGAATGTGAGATAAGATGTATGGTGAGAATAGGAATGGTGATAGAGGATACAATGAGAATAGAAGTATGTATAACGAGAAAATATATAACGAGAAAATATATAACGAGAAAATATATAATGATAAACAATACAACGATAAACAATATATTGAAAAGTCATATGGTGAGAATAAAAATCCTTATAGTGATAAAAATTTCATTGATAAAAATTTCATTGACAAACAATACAATGACAACAAAAAAATATATGGAGAGAATATAAGATATACAGAAAATCAACAATACATTGAGAAAATCTCATATGACAAGATCCCCTTTGATAAAGTCCCTTACGATAAAACAAGAGTAAATATAAAATACGTTATAGACGATGACAATAATTTAAATGTATTTCAAAGTAACTTTCTTAAGAAATATAATTTAAAAGAAAAGAAACTCTTAGATACTATAAATATGCCTAATCATATTTCTATGGTAATTAAGAATAGATTTATTTATTTAACTTGTTATGACAAGTCTTTTAGAATCTATGATAATGACAAGCTTGTAAATCTTTTAACTTCTCCTGAGGATATAAAAAGTAATTTAATAGTTATTAATAATATAGGATACAGTATGTCTAGTAAGAATAATCTTATAATATTTGATACTGTAAATAAGCAAGTTAAGATAAATAAGATATTTAAAATGGATAGTTACGATAAATTAAATAGATTGTATACTATAAATAATATGTTATTAATTAAAAATAACAGTACACTTGTATATTATAATCTTAGAGATAGTATGAGTAGAGAAGAAATAGATGGAGATAGTAAGGAAGTAATTAATGGAGAAGGTTGTAATGATAATTATAACAATATAAATGAGAATACTCCTTGTAAAGATACTAATACTAGTATGGGCATTAATAGCAAGAGTGTTTCTCATAATACTAGCAATCAACATAATATTAACAATCAACATAATATAACATCTTCTACTAACAAGAGTGTTCCCTATAATATTAACAATCAACATAATATTAACACTCCTCATAATATGAACACTCCTCATATTTTAAACACCTCTTCTAATAACATCATAAAAGAATTAGATCTAAAAGAAGATATAAATTCTCTTACTATACTAAATAATAATATTAGTGTAAGTAATAAAGAGACCATTTCTATATTCGATACTACCTCGAATAAGAAAATGTATTTAAAAATTAAAGACTATGAGATTAAGAGTGTGCATAATAACAGGCAGTATATTCTAATAGAAGGATATGATATGTTGAGAATGTATGAATATAATTAAAGTATTTTTTATAATGTATATTGTATTGAATATATTTATGTATAATGTTGTTATAGTGTGTGTATTTATAATATAGTATTATATGTGTATATAATATATTATAGTATGATATATAGATTTATATTTTTATAAAAGTATATTATAATATATAGATTTATATTTTTATAAAAGTATATTATAATATATAGTATTATGATATTAATTGTTTTATAAATGTATATTATAATATATAGTATTATGATATTAATTGTTTTATAAATGTATATTATAATGTTATATATTTTTATAAAGTATATTATTCTGTATAGCATATATAATATTATTATAACTTATAAATAGCACATTTTAATTAACAATACTATAAATTACCTTTATAAATTAACAATACTACAAATTACCTTTATTAAATAATAATAGTATATTTATGATATAAAATGTTAATAATACCTTTATAAACCATACATATATAAACACTATACATTATAATACACATATAAAACTATATTCAATATACATTATAATCATATATGATACTATATTATAAATACACACTACTATAAATATATACATATAAAATATATTAAAAATACACTACTATAAATATATACATATAAAATATATTAAAAACAAACTACTATAAATATATACATATAAAATATATTAAATACATTATAACACACTAACTACCTTTTATTAATAAACAACTGTATCTCTTTAACCCATTCATCACGTTCCTTCATACAACTACCACTCATCTCATACACACCTTTCCTATATATTAATGTAAACGAATAAGATTTACTTAAATCCATTTCTATCTTACATTCATCTAAGAGGAATAATTTATGTACTCTGTTATCTGTATTATATGAGACAAGAGCTTTACCTACTAGTTTGCATAAATACGGTCTTTTGTTTATTAGAAGATAATTTCCTTTATATTTAATGTTTTTTGTTATGTTAGTAAGGATGAAATGTTGTAGAGTGTCTACTGGTAGTGGAGAATAAGAAGATTGTTTTGTAGAAGAAATTAAGTGAGGAAAAGATAATAAGTTAGAGTTGGCTAGAGAATGTGTTCTTGTAGAAGATAATTCATTATATTTTGAATATGTATTATCCATATTTGTATAAGTATTATTACTATTTCCATTAGTGTTTATATAAGATACATTACTATTTCCATTAGTGTTGTTATAAGATACATTACTATTTCCATTAGTATTTATAAATCCATTATTAGTATTCATATAATTATTCATATTACCATTCATATAAGTACCATTACCACTATTACTCATATACATATTTCCACCACACACAGGAGCACACTTATACAAATTATTAAATATACTACAAATAATATCATCTCTTATCTGCTTATCATAAACACAATAACTATACGACAAATCATATCCATATAGTATCTCTTTAATCTGTTTAAGTGTTTTAAATATGATCCATTCTATATTACTAGATATTTTAAAATAATAAATAGTTGTTTCTTCATTCTGGTTGAAGTCAAAGATGGTGTTAAGTATAGTAAATTTTATAGGGAATGTTAGTTCTATTGATGGACCGTATAATGGAATACTTGTTGTTGGATAGGAAATTGGGTCTTGTTTATGTTGAGTTAAAGGGTGTGTTATTTTTCTTGGGGTGTAGATAACGTTTATAGGGTTTAGGTTTGGGATGTTTAAAGGTGTAGATGTTATAGGAGGGATAGGTGATTGATCTTTTGTATTTGATAGAAGAGTGTGTATGGATGTATTCTTGACTTGATTGTTATTAGTATAGATGGAATTACCATTAGTGAAAGTAGTACTGTTGTTATTAGTATAGATGGGATTGTTAGATACAGTATTCATACAATCTACACTACTCTTATTACTAAAAGGAGTACTGTTGTTATAGATGGAATTGTTAGTTCCACTTGTAATACACTCTCTATTACTTTTATATTCCCTATTACTGTTGTTACTAAAATTCTTTCCACTATTTAAATACTCCCTATTACTACACTTACTATTATATTTCCTTATAAGATCCTGTACTCTACTAGTAGATGAATATTTGTTACTATTGAAATCATATACTAGTTCTTCATCTACTTTGTATTTATTTTTAAATTCGTCGTTTATTAATTTTACTTTGTTTGTTGGAATATCGGGATGGATGGTTGACATTATAAAATTGGGGTTAAATGGAATATATAATGAAAAGTGTTTTGAAGTATGTGTGGAGAGATATTAAGGTAGGTGTATGTGTGGATATGTCAAGAAAGAATATGTATTGTGAGTAGAGAATGTGTTAAAATACATGGTATGGAATAATATGTATTGTGAGTGTAGAATGTATTTTAAGGATGTGTAATAAGGAGATGTATTGTATGGATATGTAGATATATTGTTAAATTAGAATCTCTGTGTAAATTAAATATCTAGGTAATAAAAATACATTTGTATGTAAATATAAAAAAAAAATTTAATTTTAAGATAACGTAAAAATGATATTGATTAAATAAGAAATGTTTAAAATTAAGTTATATTATGAAATAAAAATATAATAAATAAAGATATATTACAAAAAGTTTTTATATATTAAAATAATATTAAACAATTTTTAATATAAAATATTTTTATATAAGGTATATTATAAAATAAAATTTTTAATAAAATGTTTTTATATACAAAAATCATGTTAAACTAATTTTTTATTAGAAAATATTTTTATATACAAAAAAGTTTGTTATAAAGATATATTATAAAATAAAAATATTTTTAATAAAGATATATTTTAATATGTTTTTGTATACAAAAAAGTTTTAAATAAGAAATGTTTAAAATTAAATTATATTATAAAATAAAGATATATTATAAAATTGAAATATTTTTAATAATGATATATTTTAATATGTTTTTTTTAGAAAATATTTTTAAATAAAGATTTATTACAAAATGTTTCATTTAAAAATATTTAATTAAAAAACAGAAACAGTCTCATTAAAATTAAAAAATATATTTTTATATACGAATCATATTAAACTTATTTTATTTTTTAAATAATAATAATTTTTTAAATATATATAAAGCATATATAAAATATTTAAATAAGAAGTGTAAAACATATATATTAAATATATTTTTAAATAAGAAGTGTAAATTTTATATCAAATATTTTTTAAATTAGAAATGTAAAACATATATATTAAATATATTTTAAATTAATAGTGTTAATTTTATATCAAATATTTTTTAAATTAGAAATGTAAAACATATATATCAAATATTTTTTTAATTAATAGTGTTAATTTTATATCAAAAATATTGTTTATCATCAGTGTAAATTTTATATCAAAAAAATATTCTTTATTCTAATATTATTTGTAATAAATATATTTTAGATTGAAAATATTTATTTTAATAGGATAAAATATAAATCAATAAATTTAAAAATAATTGTAGTTTTAATCAAATTAATTTAAATATTTCGATAACTTTAAAAAATTTACATATTTTATTTATCAAATTAATTTAAGTATTTTGATAACTTTAAAAAAATTTACATATTTTATTTATCAAATTAATTTGAATATTTTAAAATACCTTAAAAAACAAATTAAAGTTTCATTATAAAAATTTACATATTTTTTTTTAAAATAAATTTCTTTTTTCATTTTAAAATACTTTAAAAAACAAATTAAAGTTTCATTATAAAAATTTACATATTTTGTTTATCAAATTAATTTAAGTATTTTAATAACTTTAAAAAAATTTACATATTTTTTTTTAAATAAATTTCTTTTTTCATTTTAAAATACTTTAAAAACAAATTAAAGTTTCATTATAAAAATTTACATATTTTATTTATCAAATTAATTTAAGTATTTTAATAACTTTAAAAAACAAATTAAATTTATTTTATATACTTCATTGATCAATTAAAATAGTAAAATTTTTAATTTATATATTTACATAAATATAAGATGAAAAATTAAATTTACAATTAGCAAATATATATTATTAATTACAATTTGTAACTTTCTATCATATAAATCAAATTTAAATTATAAATTTACATAAATAGAATATAATAAATTAAATTTACAATTTGTAAAATATATATTATTAATTACAATTTGTAACTTTCTATCTTATAAATCAAATTAAATTACAATATTCATTCATAAATAATATTCTATCACAAAAATATTAATTTTTAATTTATAAATAATTTTCTAATATAAAAATATTAATTTTAATTTATAAATAATCTCCTAATAATAAATTTACAACTTTTAATTTATAAATAATATTCTATCGTATAAATCAAATTTAATTACAACTTTTCATTTATAAATAATCTCCTAATAAATAACTAAATTAAAATATTCTTACAAATAATATAAAAATATTCAATTAACAAATAAAATCAATTAATAAACCAATAAAATATTCACAGAATATAAAAAAACCCTTTTTAAAATTTACTAAATGTTTGAAAATAAAGAACCTGATCAAGTTATTAAAAGAAGAAGTTCTAATAAAAAAAGGAATTCTAAAAATAAAGTGCATTCTGGTGAAAGTCACTCTACTAAGAATGATAATAAAAGTCACTCTACTATAAAAGATGGTGAAAGTAATCATAACAAAAAGCATAGTACAAGTAATCATACTTTAAATGATAATAAAAAGGAAAATACAAAAGATAACAACAATAATAATTCAAATTCTAATTCCAACATTAATAATTCCAACAACAATAACAACTCACATACAAATTCCTACAACAACAATAACAACTCACATACAAATTCCTACAACAACAACAACAATCTCAATCCCAACAATAACAACCTCCATTCAAAATTTCATTCTCATCACAACTTACAAAAACAAATTAAAAAAACACTTTACCACTCCAATACACAATACACTCCTACTCATCTTACTCCTCATCATACACACCATCATTAATAAAAATCTACGCACCAACAGATCCAAACTCAAGATGGACAACCAGTACAAACGATCACCAACAGTTTATAATTTTACAAATTAAACCGTCAATAGTTACATCAATAAAATTCGGGAAGTATTCTAAGATACATGTTTGTAATATTAAAGAGATGCGTATTAGTGTTAGTTATGATAACATTAAGTATACTGAAGTTTTTTATGGGTATTTGTGTAATGATAGTGTTGATGAAATATTTAATTTAGTTTATTATGTTAGTGGTGATTTAAGTGGTGGGATTAATGGTGGTAGTAGTGGGATTAATAGTAATATGTATAATGGATGTGGTATTAATATTGGATGTTCTATGTATAATGAATGTGGTACTAATGAAAATAATAATATATATAATAGAAATAATAATATATATAATAGAAATAATAATATATATAATAGAAATAATAATATATATAATAGAAATAATAATATATATTCTTATGGATATTCAAATGGATATTCTAATGGATATCTAGTGAGCAGGTTCGTTAAAATAGAGCCATTACAAGCATGGGGTATTAATTTTAATTATAGTATTTGGTTTGTAGAGATGAGAGGTGTAGAGTGTTGTGTGTCTGATAGAAATGAGTTATTAGATGCTTTAGATGTTATTAAGAGGTATCGAGGTGGTAACATAGAATGTTGTAGTAGAAAGAATTGTTGTACTAGAAAATATAATATTGATAATAGTGATAGTATTGATAATTGTAATAATAGTGTTGATAATAGTTATAATAGTGATAGTAGTATTGATAAATACAATATAGATGAATACAATGGTGATAATAGTAGTGTTGATAATAGTTATAATAATATTAATAATAATTGTAATAGTATAAATAATAATTGTAATAGTAGTATTGATAATAATACTATAGATAATAGTAGTATTGATAATAATATATAGATAATAGTAGTATTGATAATAATAGTGTTGATAATAATAAATACAATTGTACTTTTGATAACAACAATATTAATTATATTAAAGATAAAAACATACTAAAAAAGAATATAAAAAAATAGTACACAAATTAAATCTACTTTCTCCAGACGAATATATAAGACACATCTACGATAAAGAACTAGAACTAGATGAATCGTTTATTAAAAATATACCTGATGAGAAATTTAGTATTTATATTGAGAAAAGTGGATATGTAGGTGAGTGGAAGTGTATTGAAGAGATATGTGAATGTGGTGATGATAGTAAAGATGAAGGGAGATGTGAGGATAGTAGAAGAGTGATGATGATAGTAAAGATGAGAATAATGATGATAGTAAAGATGAAGGGAGATGTGAGAAGAGTATTGAACTAGGTAATATAAGTGGAGAAAATGAAACAGTGAATAAAACTAATCTGAATCATACAATAGAAGAAGAAAGTAGTTTAGAAGATAGTTCTAGTACAACCATTGAAGACAATAACAACAATACCACTATAAATAATAACAATATAAATAATACCACCACCACAAATACCACATGGCCATGCGAAAGAGGAGGCCACCAACTTGTAGGCACCCACCATGGAATCTATTTATACGGAGGTTGGAACGGTGAAGAAGAACTAGACGATTTATGGGTATACAAAAATAGAAGATGGACTAAACTTAGTACAAGACACTCTCCTGGTAAAAGAAGTTGTCATAAGATGTGTACTGATGGTGATGTAGTGTATTTGTGTGGGAGGTATGTTATGAGTAGTGAGGGTGATACTATGTGTGAGATGTGGAAGTTGTGTGATAATGTGGATGGGAATATGGATGGTGATGTGGGGAGAAGTGATAATGTGAATGGTGATATAATTGAATGTGGAAATAACAATATAAATGATAATAGTACTAATATAAATATTAATAACAACATTAACAACAATATAAATAATAATAGTACTAATATAAATAACAACAATAGTATAAATATCAACAACAATATAAATAATAACAACATTTTAAATAACAACACACAAAAATCTTTAGATTGGCACAAACTACATTGCTTTAACAAAGGACCTAATTTATATGATCACTTCATTTTATATAACAACAAGTCTATTTACATGTTCGGTGGGAAATCAACTGATCATAATGAAAGATATGAAGGATTGTACAAGTTAAGATTAAGTGATTTGAGATGGGAATGTTTGAGAGATGATGAACTTAATGTAGACAATAGAAGGGGTGTAGATAGTAGGAATGTAGATGGAAGGAATATAAATAGTAGGAGTGTAGATAGTAGTAGAAGTAGTGATAATATAAATAGTAGGAGTGTAGATAATAGTAGAAGTAGTGATAATATAGATAGAATGAATACTATAGATAATATAAATAATATTAATAATGTTAATATTAATAATATAGATAATATTAGTAATGTAGATAGAAGAAGTGCTAGTGAAAATAATTTACATAACAACATCACAAATGAAAATAATAACATTACAAATGAAAATAACAACATTACAAGAGAAAGTATTTATATTGAAACTAATAGACTGAATGAATTTACTGAGACTACTATTTATAATGGGATAATTAGAGATATAATAGAAATAATAGATAGTAATAATAATAGAAGTGGAAATATAAGTAATGTTATGAATAATATTAATAGAGATAGTAATGAGGGAAATAATAGTGTGGATGGAAATTATGGTATGAGTAGTGTTGATAGAAATAACCTTAATATGAACAACCTTAATAGAAATAACCTTAATAGGAATAACCTTAATATTAATAACAGTATTAATAACAATACAAATATTAACAATAATAATAATATTCACAATAATAACAATTACACAAATATTTCTAATAATAATAACAATTACACAAATATTTCTAATAATATTATTAATAATAACACCCCCCTTCTAAAAGGCAGACTAGGACACACTCTACTCTACATAAACATAAAACACTCTTTCCACTACAAAAGTCTAGCCATAGTAGGTGGCCAAAGAAACAAACAAAATTTCAAATCAATAACATTCTACAGTATAAAATACAATTCAGTATACGAACAAGTTCCATTCCCTATAAAAACAGAAGGTAGAATAATTCAAAGATCTTTAATATACGAGAACAGTATAATAATATTATTTACTTATGGAAAAGATTCTAAGTTAGATAAATTTAGTTTGTATTCTTATAATTTAATTTATAGGAAATGGGATGAGATTAAAGTTATTGATAGATATAAATGTGTTGGTGATTTGATGAAAGAGTTTATGGTTTGTAGAGTTAGAGAGTTTATGGGTAGTTTGTTTGATAATAAAGAGGATTTTATAAATGGATATAGTAATATGAAGGATGGTAGTATATGTAGTGATAATAAGAATTGTAGTATATGTAGTGATAATAAGAATGGTGGATGTAGTATATGTAATAATATGAAGAATGGTAATAGATCTAGTGATATGAAGAATGGTAGTAGATCTAGTAGATGTAGTAAATGTGGAAATGTTAAAAGTAGTAATAAATATAGTATAAAGAATAAATATCATACACACTCTACATGCACTAATAAATCACATAACAATATAAATACAAATCATTACACAAACCCACATAACAATCACCACACACACTCCCCACCAGCCAGAACAGCCCACCAATTCATTAAATACAAAAACAGTCTCTATCTCTTTGGAGGCAACATACTAGACAAAAGACAAAAAGACATGTGGAAACTAAAACTAAAAAAGAAAACACCAGACATAGTACGTAATATGATGCTAATAACACTACGCAAACACAAACTACTAAAACTAATAGATGATAATAAAATAGATGAAGCACTTGTTTATTTAAAAACTAGTGTACGTGAATGTGTTAAAGATAATGAAAGTATGGAAGTTTATGATAATTTGTGTGGGGAGTTTTTTGGTAGGAAGTGTTATGTAGATGTTGTTGATGAGTTGTGTGTTTTTATAGGTGATGGGGGTGTTTATAGGTGATTTAGATGGTTGTGTTTGTAAAGATGTGTGTTTGTAAAGATGTATATGTATAGTGTGTTTGTAGAGATGTATATAATTTGTTTGTAAATGATAAATGAAGGATGTGTATATATTGTTAGTAGAGATGTGTTTATATTGTTAGTAGAGATGTGTATATAATTTGTTTGTAGTAATGTATATAATTTGTTTGTAGTAATGTATATAATGTGTTGTAGGTAGAGATGTTTTGTGTGTTTGTAGAAGATATTTAATAGTATGTTGTTTATATTGTTATTAATTTTGGTATATTTGTTTTAAATAATATAAATTTCTTTAGTATGTTGTTTATATTGTGATAAATTTGTAGTGTGTGATTTATCATTGTAAATTAAAAATTTATATATTGTAGTATTATTATTGTAATAGTGTGATCTATCTGTTGTTGTATAATTGTAAATAAAATATTATAAAAGTAATTGTACTTATAAATATTTTGTTAACAATATATAAAGATAAATTTACTTTAACAAATTTGTTATTCATATTATGAAGTAATGGTATTTATAAAATTTGCTAATAATATATAAAAATAGTTGTACTTATAAAAATTTGTTAACAATATTATGAAGTAGTGGTATTTATAAAAATCTACATTTTTACATTTTCGGCTGGATTAGCTTAGTGGTAGAGCGTAGC
>KE647164.1:9487-54241 GCA_000447185.1 Vairimorpha apis BRL 01 | reverse complement strand
ACATTTTAATGTATTACAAATATCTAATAAATAAATTTATTACATTTACATTTTTTTGTATTACAAATATTTAATAAATGATTTTATTACTGTTATATTTTTATGTATTACAAAAAATTTAATAAATAATTTTATTACTATTATATTTTTATGTATTACAAATATTTAAAGAATAATTTTATTACTGTTATATTTTTTTGTATTACAAATATTTAATAAATAATTATATCACATTTACATTTTTTTGTATTACAAATATTTAAAGAATAATTTTATTACTGTTATATTTTTATATATTAAAAATATTTTAAGAATAATTTTATAAACTATTATAAAATGATAAAGTTAAATAATTTAATATAAATATATTAATTATATTAAAATATTAAATTTATTTTAAATAAAATTAAATGTTATAACATTTATTATATCATTTTTTATATACGTGAATGTAGTGAAATGTTTAATGGATTAAATATATAAAGGGTAAGTTATAAAAATTTCAATTATAATAGATTTTGTTTTAATTCAGTTTTAATAGGTTTAAATATTTTAGATTAAATATTAATAGTTTTATTTTTAATAATTATAAAAATTTCAATTTTAATAGGTTCAAATATTTTAAGTTAAATATTGATAGTTTTAATTTGTGTTATTAATAAAAATAATTGTAATAGATTAAATATTAATAGATTTATTTTTAATAAGTTATGATAATTTCAATTCCAATGTGTATATTGTTAATTATAATGGTAATAGATTAAATTTTATCAAGATTATAAAATTTATAAAATAAAAATAAAGTAATAAATATTAAATTCAAATAAGATAAATTTAGACCATTTTTTAATAAAAGTAGATAAAGTTTAAATATTATTATTTTTGTAATAAATATCTAAATTTTTATTAAAATATAAATAAATATATTAAAAATAAAGTACTAAAATATAATTTATTAAAGTGTAATCTATATGTATATTATTTTTATAATAAAAATCGTTTATAGAGTTAATTTTTTTTAAAAATAAAGTACTAAAATATAATTTGTTAGAGTGTAATCTATATGTATATTATTTTTATAATAAAAATTGTTGATAGAGTTGAATTATTTTAAAATAGAACTTTTTTTAATTAAATTAAATTATTAAATGATAATTTTTTGATTATAAAAAAGTTATTTTACATTTATGATAAAACTAAATAAATAAATACATAAGATTTTTATATTTAAACTTATGTTATTTTTATATTTTTTAATTATAAAATTTAAGAATACTAATAATTAAACTAAAATTATTTGATAAAAAAAAATTTATCTCTACAAATAAATAAATTATCTATTAAATAGTTATATTTAATACTTATGAATTTTTGACAAATAGAAACTTTCTTTTATTTAAATAAATTAAGTTTAACTAAAAAACTCAATTAAATTATTAATTTAATAAAAAAACCTACTCTTATATTAATAAATCAAGATACATTTAAATAAATTTTCTATTAAAAAGTTATATGTTAATAACGATAAATTTTAACAAATGAAATAACTTATAAATTAGATTAATTAAATCATTATTCTAATTCTTTAAAATAATTTTAAAATTTTATTAATCTTTTATGGTATAAATAAGAACAATATAAAATTATACATAAATCGTTTTTTAAGTTCTTCTTTAAACATAATCTTAAAATTTTAGTTAATCTTTTAATAACATAAATAAGAACAATATAAAATTATAAATAACTCTTATTATATTTATAATATAGGTTTTTTATATATATGATAAATATAAAATTAGATTTAATTAAAATATACTAGAATAAAAAAAATATTTTTAAATTAATGAAGGATTTAAGTACATCAATTAAATATTAAACTTTATCTATCTTAGGATTATTTAAATTACAATTAGACTTATTTTTACTAAATTAAAATATTAATTACATTATAACTAAAAATTAGGTTTACTAACCCAAACACTATAATAAACACAGAATCAACTATAATAAACTTTTTTTATAACAACACCAAAAATACAATTTTTTTAATTACCTCTAAAAAATCATTATAACATTCATATTAATAACATAAACATAAATTTATTGTATCAAACATTTTCATAAAATTGAACGTTAATTAATTTATAAAATTTATTTTTCCTTAAATTTTGTATTTTAATATCTGGTTTGTTTATATAAATTAAAATATTTAATTTGTAGTTAAATCTTAAATTTTGTTTTTTAAATCTGTATTATTTTATATAAATTAATAATATTTAATTTGTAGTTAAATCTTAAGTTTTGTATTATAATATCTGTATTATTGTATATAAATAAATAATATTTAATTTGTAGTTAAATTTTTAAAATTTTTGTGATATTCTAAAAGAATATAATTATAAATATTTGGTTATATTTATAAATTTAATATAAATGATATATTAAAGGAATTTGAAAAAATTATAAATTTTTAACAATTTAAATATAAATAAAAAATATTAATTTGTTTAAGTAAATTGTTTTTATATATTTTTACAATTAAATATAGAGTTATTTTAACTTATATTGAGTGTCTTTAATTTCTTCTTTTTAGAATTACCTGTTTATCAATTAAATATAGGTCTTCTTTAATTTATATTAAGTATCTTTAATTTCTTCTTTTTAGAATTACATGTTTATCAATAAGATGTAGATCTGATTTAACTTATATTGAGTGTCTTTAATTTCTTCTTTAGAATTACCTGTTTAATTTCTGTAATGTGTTCGCCTCTTTAAAATTCAATAGATAAACACTCTAAAATCATTTTAATACTCTGTCTTGAACATATGCTTGTTTTTATCTGCAAATATTCAAATAGTTTTTGTATTATTTATTAAAAAGTTATAACTATTATTTATTATATCATTATGTAATTTATAAAATTAAAATATTTTTTTGTGTATTTTTTTATTTATTATAATATAATATTTGGTAATTAAAATTTAAAATCTTAATTTTTGTTTAAAAATATGTTAAATTTGTAAATATTTATTTTGAATCTTTTTAGTAATTTTAGTTATTAATTTAATAATATATATTTTAAATATTTAATTTATTTTTAACTTTTTTATAAAAATACGAATTTATTATTTAAAAATTTTATTATTTAAAATTTAATTTATTTTTTAACTTTTTTATAAAATTGTAAATTTATTATTTTAAAATTTTATTCTTTGAAATTTAACAATTTTCTTATAAAATTTTAAACACTCTTTTTATAATAATTTTATTCTTTGAAATTTAACAATTTTCTTATAAAATTTTAAACTCTATTAATAAAAAAATACAAATCTTAAAAAACAACATTTCTTATTATATAAAACATTTATCATATTCTTCACAATAATAAAAACAAATCTATAAATAAAAACAAAATATTCAAATTTTTACAAAAACCAAATTACACATTTTAAAAATTTAAAAAAAACAAAATATTCAAAAATTTTATTAAACAAAATATTCAAATTTTTACAAAAACCAAATTACACATTTCAAAAATTTAAAAAAACGAATTTACATATTTAAAATTTTTATAAAACAAAATACTAAAATTTTTATAAAAACCAAATTACATATTTAAAATTTTTATAAATTTCATATTCAAATTTTTTTAAAAAATACCACCCTTTTTAAAATGAACCTTTCACAATTATCAATCTACATGGACAAAGACCCAACACCATACATCCAAGAATACAAAAAACAAATCCAATCCCTTACACACTTAGTTAATTTAAAAACCCAACCAGATAAATTAATTCGTCAAACAGTAGATTTTTTATTAAGATACTCTTTTTTAGATAACACATTACCACAAATTATTTTAAACATAATACCAAATATAAATTCATATAAACTTAAAACTAATTTAATATCTTCACTTTTTATTATGGTACACAAAAAATTAATTACCAGTTATGATCTTATCCTTATTATACTCGAAAATATAACAGACTGTCCAAAATATATAAACGCTATTAAACCATTAATAAAATCAACAGACAAACAATTAATAATAAATTATTATAAAACAGGTACAGATAAACAAAAATTATTTTGTTATTATTTTATTTGTACGAAATTTCAAGAAGAAACTGATTTAATTTGTAAAGGATTGTTTGAGAATTCTAAGATTAAAAAATTTTGTCTTAATTATTTAATTGAATCTGGATTTAAATTAAATAAATTTTATTTTAATAAATTATTTAATGATATAAATAAATTAGATAGTAGAGAAAATACTATTTTGAAAATGAAAGTATATTGTAAATGTGAGGATGGGAAGTCTATTGTTCCATTGGCGTTGAGTATGATTGATGTAAGTAAAGATGATATTAAAGAGTTGATGAATGTTGTTGTTGATGGGTGTAGAGTTGATGATGTTTTGAGTGTTGTTAAGGGTATTAGGAAATTATTTTGTTGTCCTTATAAAGAGGAGGAGATTGTTTGTTATGGAATGAATTTGTTGAGAGAGATTTATTTGAAATTTTGTGGGAAGAGTAAATGTGATGAAGATAGTAGTGAAGAATATAATGAATATAATGATGGTGGTGATGGATGTATTGATGGTGATGATAGTGAAGAATATAATGAATGTATTGATGGTAAAGATGGATGTATTGATGGTGGAGATGGATGTATTGATGGTGATGATAGTGAAGAATATAATGAATGTTTTGATGGTGGAGATAGTATTGATGAATATAATGATAATGAATGTATTAATAGTAGATATATTGGTGATAATACTTCAGATAATATAAAATATAATAATGAAAATAATAAATCTAATAATATAAATGCTAAAAATAATGAAGATACAAAAAACACACTAATATTACTAAAAGACGACATTCTAAACTGTGTTGAATGTTTCAAAGGAATGAAATCTAAATCAATCAACTATTCATACCGATCAGTAATAAACGCTATAAAAAATAAAAAACACAATAATAGAGAAATAGATTTTATAAGAAAAAAATTGAGTAAAGAAGAACGAAAAGAAAAGTATAAAAAAGTTTTAAGTAAAGAAGAGAAGAAAGAAATGTATATGCGGAAAAGTAAACGAAAATTTAAGTTAAGTAAAAAAAATATAAGGAATAAAAAAAATAAATGAAGAAATGTAATTTAAAAATAATTTAAGTTGATGATAGCATTTAATTAATAAAAAAATCTTAATTTTTTATAAAAGCTTGTTTAAATAAAAAAGTGAATGTATAAATGTAATTAGTATTTAATATATGTATTTGTTTATAAAATATAATGTTTTGTATATTTATAAATATTTTTATTTTTATTTATTAATTTGTTAAAATAAAATTATATTTTTAATAATTGAGAAGTGATTTTATAAATTTTAAATATGTAAATTATTTTGAATAAATCAATTATATTTTTTAATAATTGAGAAGTGGTTTAGTAAATTTTAAATAAACAATCTAATTGAAAAAATTAATTCTATTTTTAAATAAAATTAGTAAACATTTATAAATATATAAACAAAAATATTTTCATTAAATTTTTACTTATAAAAAAATTAATTTTATTATAAATAAAAAATATAGTTTAAATAAAATATAAAATATATCCATAATTTTAATAAATATAATAAAAATAAAACATATTAAAGCAATTTTAAAAAATAAAATATTAAAATATAATATATATTCATATTTTTAAAAAAACAATTTACTTAAAATATTAAACATATTAAAGCAATTTTACAAATAAACTTTTCTTACAAATATAAAGTATAAAACCTATTAATATAAAAAGATTTAATTATAAATACCTTCATACAAATCAAGTTGTACATTATCAAACGGATTAGCAACAACAACTCTATCTATACTGTTACGAACTACTCCACTATAATGTAATGAACATATTGAATTATCTATTGTAATCTTATTATCATTAATAATATTTAGTACAAAAATTGTGAAATCTTTATTAACTACTAAACTATAATAAAATATTTTTATAATAAATTCATCATCTTTTTCTTGTTCATATATTGATTTTATTATAGATGGAAATTCTTCATAATTAAATATTTTAAAAATGTTTTTGTATATAAATTTCTTAATGTTAGTGTCATTTAGTTTGTGTAATAAAAGTAAAGAATAATATGCTAGATTATTTGTATATGTAGATTGTATAATATTAATATAAGTATTGTTTATATTTGAATCTTTTTTGTTATGATTATCTTTAATAGAATCTTTATTAATATAAGTATTGTCTATATTTGAATCTTTTTTAATATGATTATCTTTAATAGAATCTTTATATTGATTATTATTAGAAAATATTTTTTTAATAATATCCAATTCAAACGTATTAATAACTTTAAAAGAATTTTCTAAAATAATATTCCTATGCTCATCTTTATATAAACTTGTTTCATCTATGATACTTTTATAAATATTAATTAATTTAGATTTATCAATAATTAAATCAAGGACTTTTATTATTGAACTAGTACATTTATAATTTCTGTTTTTGAAATAAAAATCTTCTAAATTAAGAATAAAACAATCTTGATTAATTTCAATTATACTTGAAATATTTGAAAGAATGTATACTTTTAGTTTGTCATCACCTAATTTATTAATAAAACAATATATTAGATCCATATATAGAATATCATTATTTAATAAATCAAAAACTAGTTTAATTACTTTAGTTTTTATAAAAATGTTTTTTAAATTTATTTCTAATGATTTGGTGATTTTTGTTTTTATATAATTTGATGGTAATTTTTTTGTGAAATTAGAATTTCTTTAATGTTTTTTAATGTTTGAAAAATTACATCGTTTCTTTGATTTTCAGTGTAATATAATAAATTTTTATAATTTTCGTCTGTAGGATTTCTTTCTATAATAAGTGATAAGAGATTTAGTTTGTCTTTAATTGTTCCTTTTTTTAATATCTCTTTTTCTAATTTAGAAAGTTCATTTTTGTTTTCAGATTCAATATTTAATTTTGAATTTTCATCTTTTTTGCTTTTAAATTTAGAAATTTCATTTTTGTTCTCAGACTCGATATTTAATTTTGAATTTTCATTTTTGTTTTCAGATTCAATATTTAATTTTGAATTTTCATATTTTTTCTTTTTAATTTAGAAAATTCAGATTTATTATTTTTATTTTGTTTAAGATCTTCAGATTTTTTTTCATTCAAATCTATTTTTTCTTTATTATTTATGTTTATATTATTATCAATTTTTTTGTTTCTTCATTTTTCACTCTTTTAATTCCATTTTTAATATCAAAATTTCTTTGATGTTTTTTTGGTTTTACTTTTTTTCTTTAAATTCTAATTTTTCTATAATTTTATCTTTATTTTTCTGTGCATTGTTATTTTTTAAATCTTCTTCTGATTTATTTTTATTAAAATTATTATTACTTATTTCACTTTTTTTATTACTTTTTAAATTGTCTTTAGTTTTATTATTTTTATTTTTATTAATTTTTTCTTCTTTTTTTAGTTCAGTAGTTTTATCTTTTTCATTGTTTTTCAAATCTTTTTCTTTCTTAACATTTTTTAATTCAAATCTATTTTTATTATCACGTATATTATTTCTTATACACTTGTTTTCATCATTAACTTCGTTACATTTATTACGATTTATAGATTTATCATTTTTATTTAAACTTTCTTCAGCCAATTCAAATATAGATTTTTTTTTATTCATATGAGGGTTAAATGTTACCATCAAACAATTATTTCAAACTATTCAATTTACCAGTATCATATAATATAGATAAAAATAAACTAAAGAAAAATTACTATAATTTAAATATGTCTTATCATACTGATGTGGATAATAATGAAAGAAATATGAATATGTTGATCAATAAAGGATTTAAAATATTAAATGATGATTTACTTAGAGCTAAATATTTAAATAATGAAATAGTTGAGATGGATAAAAAGTTTTTGTTGGATATTTTGGAAATTGAAGAACAAATAGAAAATGCAGAAGATTTGAATATTATTAAAGATCGTTTACAAAAAGAAATTGATTTATGTAAAAGTAAATATTATGATAAACAATATCTATGTAAATGGCAGTATTATGATAGATTGAAAAAAATGGTAGAGAAAAAATTATGGAAAATAATATTAAAAATATCAATTGATATAGAAATTTTTAAATTTAAAAAAGTAGTTGATAAAATTTTGTAGTAAATTTAAATATTGTTTGGTTTGAGATTTCAATTTATATTAAAATTTGCAGAAATTTGAAATATTAATAAATTTAGCGATTAAATTTTAATTTTTTATCATATTATTAAATTATTTTATGGTTTATATTTTTTTGTTTAATGAATTATAGTAAATTTTATACTTAATGTAAAATAATATTGTTCTATTTCTAAAAAATTTGTTTATTTGAATTAACAGTTTTTAATTGAAATATTAAAATAAAGATAGTTAAAAATTATTAAAATGTATTTTGATTATTTATTCATATCATAAAGTTAAATACATTAATTCTTTTTCTAATTACTTATCCATATTATATTTTTTAATTTTTATGATAAATGATAATATTTTAATGATAAAATTTTTATTTTAAATATTAATCGTGACATATAAAATATAGAAATAATTTATGAAACATTTTTTTTTAATTTAATAGTTATTTAAAATGCTATACATCATAAAAATATAAATCATTTTTTTTGTATACGCCATAAACACATTTTAGTTAAAACAATCTCTTCTGAACACCCATAAATAAGTTTTTCTTCCATTTCACTCATTAAAATATAAAATTCACTATCAATTATAACATCTTGTAACTGGTAAATTAACTGTAAAACAAAATAACCTTGATTAATAAAATATTTAATAAACTCTTTATAATTTTGTAAATTTAAGTTAACAAATTTTTCTATAATTCTATTAGGTATTAAACCAATTATATCATCGACAAAAGAATATTGATTGGTTTCTTCAGATTCTATATCCATAAGATCTAAAGAATCTATCATTGTATTGTTCTCTACATTTGGTTTAATGGCTTGTAAAACATTAATAGATCTTCTTAAATCATTGTTACATTTTTTAAATAATTGATCATAAAATTCACTACTAAAATTTAATTTTTCTTTTTTACCTATTACTTCTAAACAATTAAAACTACATTCAAATTTAATTTTAACAAGTCTACTTTTTAAAGGACCAATAACTTTTGATAAATAATTAGTTGTAAATATAAAACGTGTGTTTTTACTGTCTTCGATAATACGACGAAGACAATGTTGTGCATCTTCTGTTAAATTTTCACATTCATCTAAAATGATAGTTTTATCTTCTTTTAAAGTATTTGCATACGATTTAATTTTATCTCGAATTACATTTATACCACGATCGTCACTTGCATTTAATTCAAGTTTGTTTTTTGATAACAAATGAGCAAATGTAGTTTTACCTGTTCCAGGTGGACCATACAATAATAAATTTGGTCTTTCTTTTGATGATAATAAAGCCTTTATATGTGGTTTAGATATGAAAGATGTAATATCTTTAGGTCGATATTTTTCAGTCCATAAAAATGTCATTTTTAGGGGAAATAAACTTTTTAAAGATTTTTATATTTTGATAAATTTTTTCAGTTATAATTTGAAATGAAAACAATTTTAATCTAAATGTTATTTTGTTTTATTTTTCATAATGTAAATTTTATATGCATTAAATTTGCTTAAACATATAAATAAAAATTTATATAATAACATAAAAAAGATGAATGCTTCTAAAGTTTTTTTAAGAAATGATATTATTAGATGCAATAATGTTTTAAATGTAAAATACACTTTTTAAAAAAAAATTATTCACAATTTAAAATTTAAATAAATACTTTTTTTAAATTGTAAAGAATTTCTTTTATAAACAATTTTTTTAATTTACTATTTAAAAAAAGTATTTTTGCAACATTTGCAAATTAACCACGTACTTTTAAAAAAAGAATGTATAATTAAAATTAAATACATATATACCATAACTTTTTCATATTTAGTTAAACAAATTAATCCAATTTCAATTTCTAATCTATAAATTAAAAATTTTGGTAGTGATTGATATTTTTGTAATCTTTTCATTACTTAAAAATTTAGAATTATTAAATTTGTAAATTTAAAACATTTTATTAAAATTTAAAACTATTTGTTAATTATTTCAAAAATCATATCATTCGTATTTCAATTCAAGAAAGTTGATATTTTTGAATTATTTTTTTATATTAAAAATTATATATTATTTGAAAATAATTTTAAATGATTTTTATCAAATTGTAAATTTTAAAAATAATATAATTTTAAAATGTTATTTGTGTAGGATCAAAATATTTTTTAAAAATTTATTATAAAACGTGAAAAAAATAAATAGTTTTTAATTTAAAATAATAAATTTCTGTTAATTGATAAAAAATAAATTTAAAAATCTTTAATCTTATTATTTATTTCGAAATGAAAATTTTTTTTATCGAATTAAAATGTTTATATTAAAAATTATTTTTTAAAAAATCATACATTTATTAAAATTTATTATAATATAAATTTAATAATTAATACAACAAATAATTATTTTTCTTTAATATTTTACATTAATAATTTTTAAAATAATAACAAATATTATTTTTAAAAATGGCTAATAAATAATTTTTTTAATATTAAATGTTGTATTTAAATATTATTTTCTAAATTGTAAAAACTTTAGTAAAGTTTTTTTTAAATAATATTATTTAAATTTTTTATACTGGAAAATCGGTATAACCAACCAAGATCTTCTCACTATTGTTGAGAATGAAAAATTAAGAAAGTACGACATTCTTGCTAATGAGCTAGGGTTAATTTATAAATCTAAGACAAAAATTATCCCTTATGTAATGACATGGGATGGTGTAGTAACGACATATCATAAAAGATACATCAAAGAGCTAGGAATACAACCGTCCTTAGAAGCATATATCCAGTCAGTAGTGCTGAAGAAAACGCTTGAGAGTATCTCTCTTGAACGAAGACGAGGACATGACCAGAGTGATGCTGGAGAGGAAGAGATGGAACGACAAGTGGAAAAGTTAGTAGAATCTAATTTTAAATATAGGGAAGGGATAACTATGGACCCTAATAACAATAACCGGGGTGACATATTGAACACTGAAGATCTCACAGGTAGTAATACAGGTGAGGTAAAGAATTCCCAGATAATAAGTAGTGTGCCTGAACATGAGGCTAGTTGAATAAAGAATGGACAAGGAAAAATAACTCAATAAATATTTTTAGTATTATACTGGAAATAAAATAAAGTTTTAAAATATGTTTTGTAATTATTTTAAATAAGAATTTAAAATTTGTTATCATGTGAAATGTATTTTATTATTTTATTCTATTTTATGTATAAAAAAATTGTTCATTTGTTGTATATTAAAAAGATTAGAATTGTATTTAAAAAATTGTTATTTTTAATTAAAATATTACATATAAAATTTTATTATCTTTTTATATAAATATTATTTTATATTTCAATTTATCATTTTTTTATTATATAATTTTACAATATAAATAATATTAAAATTTAAAACAGTGTCATTTTTTAATTATCCAATAATTTTTATTTAATTTTTAATTTATCACTGGTATGTATATAAATTTGAAAAAAATATATATTTCATGATAAAACTTTTTAAGGACAGAATTAATATATTAAATAAGCATCAAAAGACAGGAAACGTTCTTTATATATCATATAGAGATCAAAGATTAGAAAACAATCATGCAATTTGTTACGGTTATTATTTAAGTTATAAATATAAATCCCAGTTTTATATTAGTTTTCCTACAAATAAAATTAAATGTAATGATGAACAATTTAAATTTATGATGGAGGGAATATCAGAATTAGTAAATAACAAATTTAATTTACATATTGATGAATTAAATAATTTAAAAGAAAAAATTCAAAAAAATAATATTACTTCAGTTTTAATTGATTACAATCCTTTAAGGGAATATAGAACATATTTGAAAGAAGTTTTTAATATTTGTAATGAATTTGAAATACAATGTATAGAAATTGATAGTCACAATGTTGTACCACATAATGTTTTAGATGTTTATAAAAAAACAAGCAGCTCTGTTAAAACTCAATTGTATAAACAGTTTTCTAAGTATTTTGATTTAACAATAAATTTTGGAAATGGAAATGATTCGTTTATTGATGATACATACGAAGAACAGGATAGTTCTGTGAATAATACATCAAAACCTAGTAATAATGTTGAAGATAGTTCTACTTCGTCAACTAGTAGCCATAATGACGAAGAAGATAACTACTCTTCATTAAATTGTACCAAAGATCCCGAATATGAAGATAACTCGTCTTATATGGATGAAAGTAGCACTTCGGAAGATTATACAGAAAAAGATGAATTTTATGTAAATCTATTTGAAAATCTTGTTCCACACAAATACAATAAAAATGTATTAAATCCTAAAATCAACTTTGAGAAGTGTAAATGGTTTAAAGGTGGACATACAGCAGGTATGAAAGTTTTTAATGACTTCATGGAAAATAAATTTAGTAGGTACTCTGATTTGCGAAATGATCCAGACGAAGATGTTTTAAGTAATTTGAGTCCATATCTTCATTTTGGTCAAATTTCAACACATAAAATAATAAAATTAGTTTATGACAATCCAGATAAGAAAAATTTGGATATATTTTTAAATGAAATATTCATATGGAAAGAAACTTCCGAACATTATTGTTATCATGAAAAAAATTATGATAATATTGATGGTGCTCTACCCTGGGCAAAACAAAGTCTTTTAGATCACTCTAATGACAAACGTGAACATTTATATGATTACGAAACCTTAAAATCTGGAAAAACATCAGATTCTTTTTGGAATGCAGCACAAAATGAACTTATTTATACTAATAAAATTCATGGATATGCTAGAATGTATTGGTCTAAAGAGCTCGTAAAATGGACTAAAACACCACAAGAAGCTTTAAATTTCTGCATTAAACTTAACGATACTTTTAGTATAGATGGAAACGATCCATGTGGATATATGGGAATAATGTGGAGCATATGTGGAAATATGGATAGAGGATATAAAGACAGAGAATGTAGTGGTAAAATACGACCTATGAATCAACCTAAAACACATTGGTATAGTAGAATGTGGAACAACGAAGAAGAAATCAAAAAAGAATTAAGTAAAAGAAAAAGAGTAGGAGAATAAATAATATAAAATATTATTTCTATTATATTTATAGTAAAATATTTGTACTTAATATTTTAATATTAAACCACTTAATTAAAATAATAATAAAATTTATTAATTTAAAATTTTTTTATTTTTTAAAAAACAATCTTCACATTAAATATATATTTTGATTCATATTATTTTTTACTTTGAATTTTAAATTAATAATTTAATATATTTTACTTCAACATAAAAATAATTAATATTTAAAGTTGAAAACTTATCTATAAAAAAATTTATTAAAAATCAAAATTATTATTGATAAAAAAATTAAGTAAAGATACAAATTTAATAATTGATTATTAAAATATTTATAGATTAAATTTTTTTTAACAATCATTAATCGTTTATTTAAATATTAAAACTTACTTAAGTTTTATAATCTAATTATATATATTTATATTCAAATTATATTATAAAAAAGTTTAAATTACTTAAGACAATTTACTTTTAAATTTTGAAACATGAAAATTTAAAAAAGATTTTTTACTACACAATAAAATTAAAAAATTTCATTAAATAATTTTTATATTTATTATTAAAACATTTTATATAACTATTACAATATATTTATTACAATTATTATTTTTAATAATAAATATAAAAATTTTTTAGACAAATTTATATTGCAAAAATATTAAAAAACATTTATAAAATCAATTTTTTTTATAAAATATCACATATTTAATAAAATTCATTTATACTCACATTTCTTTCATAATTTGCATTATAAAATACTGCATTTCAAATTTCTTACTCATTTTCTCCAAACAATTCATAACAAATTTTTTATAACCGCATTTTATTAAAATAAGAAAAATATTTTTGAAAATATTTTCTAAATGATCATTTAATTTTATGTTTAACAAAATATTAACCATTTTTCTACATATTTTTTTAAGTTTATCAATTCTTTTCATATTGTAATTTATAATGAATTTATTTTCTAATTTTTTCAACGTAAAATCTATATTAAAATTATAATTTGTATCATTAGTATAAATATCATTCCAATCTTTTCTAAGAAGATACCAAATAAATTTTTGTTTATCTAGTACGTATAGTTCATTTGTATATTCTAAAATTATAAAATAAGTTTTACTAAATCTGATTGATTTTATACAATTACTATTTCTATTTTTGAAGTTGACATGATTGTGATTATTCACATTTTCTTCTTTACTATTATTAATTATATTTTGTGATAAAGGTAAATTTATATTATTAATTATATTTTTATTGATATTAAACACAGTTAAAATATTATTATTGATATATAAAATATTATCTTTGTATAAATCCATATAAGTAACATCACAACCCATTAAAGGATGAATTAATGTTCCAGTTTTAATGTTGTATATTTCTAAATATCCAGTGTATAATACTAAATATTTTTTACTTCCACAAATATATTTGATATCACCTTGGATTGAATAATATTCATTGTTGTTTCGCTTAACTAAAACTTCAGATTTATCTTTATGTAATTCTACAGTATAATCACCAAATGTTTTAAAATATTCTTGCACTTGATTATCTATTATTTTAACAGATTGATTGTAATTAAATGAATAATCTTGTAAAAAAGAACTCGAAGAATTATCATTTATGAGAGTAGGCGTAATTCGTCTTTTAACATTTTTATTCTCTGATAAATAAGAATTCTTTTCAGTTGTTTCTTTTGTTTTTGTATTTTTCTGATAATTTTCATTTGTTTTTGAGATTTTTTTTTGAGTTTCATCTGTATTTAAATTAGATTGTAACACTTCTTTTATGTTTGTATTTTTTTGAATTTGATCATTTTTTAATTTTTCTTGATTTATTTCTTCATTTTTAATTTTTTTATGAGAAACCTCTTCAGGATTTTTTAACAATGATTCTTTTTTATTTATTGTTGGTTTATCCATATTTTCAAGTAAAGGCTTATTTATTTCAAAATTATTATTTTTATTATTTATGTTTATCGGTATATTATTTTGAGCAAAATTACTTTTATAGTCTAATTCTTGCTTTTTAAAATTATTTTTATCAAAAAAGTGTTCATTTTTACTCGGTGCACTTGTACTGGGTTTAAATGTTAATGTATTATTATTAGTATATAAATGTGATAAATTAGTCATATTAGAACGATTATACATCACATTATTAGTCATAGTTTCTTTACCTATAAAAATATCTTTATTATAAGTATTTTTAACAATTTCTTCATTCGCAATATTTTTTAATTCATACATACTTTTATTATATACATCATTCATACTAAAATTTTTTTGAAAAGTATTATTAGTACATTCTTTCATAGGAATCAAATTATTAAAATTATTTAAACCCTTATTGCTTATATTATTATAAGTATTTCTTATTTTGTCATTGAAATCTTCTGTATTAATATTTTTTACATTATCTCTTAAAAAAGAATTATCTTTTGAAATATCAGAGTTAAAATTAATTTTTTTATTATGTATAAAATTGTTATTGGTGAAAACATTTGAGTTATTAATATTGCTGACAGGTGTATTAATAAACAATGCATCTTTATTATTTCTATCTTTGTTTACTAGAGGAACATTTTCCTTAATGGGTGTAGCTACCAAATATTTATCTTTTTTATTATTTTTAGTATTTTGTAATATTTCTTTAAATTTTTTATCATATAATTCAGCATTTTTTAATGTAAGAAATAAATCGTTTGTTTCTGTCGTCATTCTATTTTTACTAATTTGTCCAAGTTCGTTTATATCAAAATGCAATTTTTTACAAGTACCATCATATGAGACTACATATAGAATATTTCCTTGTTCATTCCATTTCATATCTAAACATGGAAGTGTTGAGAAATTTTTTATTAACAAAAATGGATGTGGACTAAAAGTAGTCCAAAAACTTAAACTAAGATCTTGGCTAGCTACTGCAAGTATATAATAACTAATATCATAAGAAGAATTTTTAGATTCATGTTCTGAATTAATTTTATTGCTTAAAATATTTTTATTATTTTCAACATCATTAATTTCATTTGAAATATTTTTTTCTTCATTATTAGGATCAATACAAACATTTTTGATTACATTATTTTCTTGATGTGAAATATTTCCATCAACATTATCTACGACATTCAAAAAATTTTTATCTTTTATCAAGATTTCTTTATTATTTAAAATATTTTTATCATTAGAAAACATTTCTTTACTTTTTAAAAATAACACGGGATTAAAAGAAACACACTCAATTGGTGCCACATGTCCTAAAAGAGAAAAGACATTTTCTCCCTGTAAATTATAAATTTCTACTGAATTACATTTTTGGTTAAAACTAAGTCCACAAGCAATTAAACTACCATCCGGTGAAAAACTCATTCTGCTAAAAAAAGATTCTAATATTATACCTTCTGTAGGTGGTATTTTTTTTACAAGAAGCGTGTCTCTGTACAGAACAATTCCATCTTCGCCTTGTGTACAAATCCATGAATTATAAGTACTTAGCCCTGTTATTTTAGATCTATGTGGAAAAATTGATTTAATAATATTAAAACGATCATTATAAAAAATAAGTTGCCCATCTTGACCGACACTTATAAAATAATTATTTGTCCAAGAAACATTAGTAATATCGCAATTTTGTTTGTGAGTGTTAGATATAATTTGATGAACATATAAATTAGAATTATATATGATTATAGTACCATCATCAGATGAGGTTGCAATAAGCGTTCCGTCTTTATTGTATCTCACACATAAAACAGCACCAGTGTGTTTTTTAATACTTGTAATTTTTACATCATTTGTGTACAATTCTACTTCTCCAGAAGCTAGTCCGACAACTGTATTCTGATTAAATGTATCTATAGAAAAAATTGGTATTTGTTTTGTAACAACATTATATATTTTCATAATAAGGGTGATCAATTTATTTTAGTTATTTTTTATTTAACAGTATTAAAATTTAATAAAAATTTATTGTATTTTATAAAAAATATATAGTTTGTATGTCATATATATACTGTTCTTTTAAAAGTTAATAAAAAAACAAAATTAAATACTTTATACAAATTTTACTACAACTTTAATTTTTTAGATTAAAATATTTATTTTATTATTCTTCTTTAGAATTTTAAAAGATTAATTATAAAAATAATAAAATATTTATATTTATATATTTGACATATTAGATTATTGAAACAAAAGGTGAAAAACAAAAGAAAATGATAAAACAATAAATTTACTAAATGAAAAAATAGAAAATTAAAATGTTTACAAAGTTATAAAAAATATTATAAAAAAATATTTTAAATTTCAAAAATTTTATCAAAAACAAACATCAAAATATAAGTGATATGTATTTAACTTACTTTGTACGAAATATAATATATAATATTTAAATATTATTTATACCGTTTATTAGCATTATATGTTACAACTATAAAATAACTTAATTTATAGCATTTATTAAATATTTTCATTTATTTAAATTCAATTAAATCAAACAGTGTATTTTTTGACGTGAGATTTTTAATTTAAAGGAACACTAAAAAAGCATTATAAATATTAAGGAAAATTTTAACTATAATATATTTTATATTTTTAGAGATGCTTAAAACATTTACAAATTTATAATTTAAAATTATAAAATTTATTTTACATATATTGTTTATTTTAAAGCAACTAAAATAAATGATTTTACTAAATTTTTAATTAAAAAAATAATTATTATATTATTTGACTTGAAAAAATCAAAATGTTTCATTTAATTTTTATTAATTATTTATATATTAGTTAAATATGAATAATTTAAATTTTATTTGATTGAGTTTTTAAACGTTTAATAATTTGAAAAAATAAATTTTTAAATTATAAATTGAAAATGTTTATTAATTAGCTGAACAAAGAAATATTAATGTTTTTTTATTATTATATCGTAAACAAATATAAACTTAAATATTTTATATTTTTTTATTAAAAGTTTATACTTGAAACAATTATATAATAAATATTTTTAATGTTCAAAATAAAATATTTTCTTTTGTTAACTTTATGTTATTGATAAAAATATATTAGTTAACTATGTGAAATAAATTTTAAATAATTTCTGTTTTTAAAAATCATATTTATAGCATTTATTATTTATAAATACATTGTATATTATTATTAAATATCATTAATATAATATTATAGTCAAATATTTTTAAATTTATATATATTTGAATACATTAAATGATATTGTTATTGAAAAAAAACTAATTAATATTTTATTAATGGTAATATATTTCATAATAGTATTTACCTATTTTTTTTATTTGTAAAAAAAATCAACTTTTAAATAATATACATAAAATAAGTAAACATAAAATTTACATAAAAATTTTTAATTATTATAAATATCAAAATAATTAAAAAAATAAAATATCCAATATTTGTAAAATATTTAAATTTATATATTATAGCATTTATTATCATTTCATTACTTTATATATTATTTACCTTTTAATTATTGTTTTGTAAAAATGAATTTATATCATTATTATATATATAGTTGCAATTTTAATTATATGCATTTTTTGAGAAAAAAAATAGCGATTGAATATTCATATAAAAATCTAAGTTTAAAATCTCTTAAATTTAGTATTAACTTGTTTTATAGGTTGTTTTTATATTGTTTATTTTATAAAAATTTAAATTTAACCTATTATTTACAATGAAATTGAAACTTTTTTTATGATAATGCAGCTCAAAAATAAAGAATATATTTTTTAATAATAAAACAGTATTTTTTATTACATTTATTTATATTGATATTAATATTAGAATATTTTTGATAATAATTAATTAGTTTTTGTAAAAAGAAATTTTTGTATTTTTTAATATTCTTAAAATTGAAAAACAATTTAAATATTTAATAAGACATATTTTATAAGTAATCATCTTAAATAATAAAAATTTAAAAATCTAGAGAAATTTTTATGTTTTATACTAACAAACAAAAATAAGTTATATGATTTTTGATATGATAAGTTATATTTTTGAATTTTTATTTATAAATTTAATTTTTTTACAAATTATAAATAAAAACTCCTTTAAAAAAAATATGTTAACAAGCTTAACTTTTTTATGGTTTGTTGTTAATTTATATTTATTAAAAAAATAATTTTGAGATTTATAAAAAATATAAAAAAAAGTGTATGATTTTACTATAAAATTGTTTTTATACTAAAAAATAATAAAAATACAACTAATCATAAATTTTTTTAACTTTATAAATTTAATTTTAATCTAATTTAATAATTTAAAAATTAAAGTAAAGAGTTTAAAAAATACAAAAACCAAAATCTTAAAGTTATATATATTTCTAAATTTTTAACAAATATAAACAAATATGTAACCGATAAATATTATTATAACAAAACATATTATTAAATTAAATTATTGAAAAAAAATCACAATATAATCATTTAATCCATATTCTTTTTTGTAGTTTCTTGCGTTGCCAAGTTGCCTTTTACACCTCCACTTTTTATAATCCAATTATGACCTATGTGATTTAATTCAACATCATTACAGATAGAACTATTAATATGTTTAGGAATAATTTTTCTTTTATGATCAGCATTTGCAGCATTTTTAGCGCCATCCATAATTTCTCCTAAAATATAAATTAAAGCAGTCGACACAGCTTTACAGGCATCTTTACTTATTCTTTGTTTACTACAATCTTTAAGAATTTTTTTAACATGACTACTTTTAACGACATTTCCATGATAAATTGTATCTTTAGTTGATGATTGTGGATCTTTTTTGCCTCCTTTTCCTGACGCCATTAAGGGTTATTCTTATTTTGTATTTATAATTTTATTTAGTTTAAGAGGGAAAAAATCGCGGTTTTTTAAAATTTAAAAAAATTGAAATCAAAAATTTAAATACGAAGTCAACTATTTTATATTTAAAAAAAATTTGGATTTTTTTTTCTACGATTAAAAATAGTTTTAAAGAAATTTTAATTTTTAAAAGGATTTTTCAAAAATATTGAAAAGTATAATATTGTAATAAGCAATTTAATTTTTTTATATTTAACTCTACTATTTATGTTTTTTTGATTATAAGTTATATTTTGTATTTTGTAAAAGCGTAATGTATATAATATATTAAAATAAATGTATCTATAATATTCACATTTTTTATTTAAATTTATAAACAATTTTGTTTTTAAATTCATTTTTAATATCAATATAATACAATTTTATATGGTCACATTAATTTAAAAATATTTAAAAATATTATTATAATTAATTAAAATAAAACTAATTTTTGGTTTTTTTAAAAATTTTTAAAAAAAGAAACAAATTTTAACCTTACACAAAATAAGTTTTAAGGTATTTTTTGGACTTAAAAAAATAATAATAAATTTTAAAATTTGTTTGACAAAAATATCGTTTTTATAAATATAAAATTTAATTAAAATAAAAACCAAAATTTATGTTGTATAAATTTTAACAATTTTTTTTATGAAGTAGTAAAAGTTATAATATTTTATTTAGATTATTAAATTTTTATTTCTTTATTTTTTAGTTGTGCATATTTAGTAACAAAAATTTTAATAATTTAAATTAATTTTGATCATAAAAAGTGAAACGAAAGAAATTAAAATTTAAATTAATTAATTTTTACTAATACGACTTTATATAATAAGCTATAATTTTTTTAAAAAAATTATACGATATAATTTAGCTTATAAAAAATTTATATTTTGATTTTAAAATTTCTTTATTATATAAATAAATATCCTTTTAAATTTGAAATAATAAAATTTTTTCTCTATATTAGAATATATAAATTTTTTTTTATTTTTCTGATATAATTAAATTAAAATTTTCGAAAAATATATTGTTATATCTAATAAAAAATTATTATAACATATATATAATACATAAATATTTTAAAATAATTTTTAAAATATGAAAAAATTGAAGTTGTTTTTTTTGTATAAAATCATTTGTAGATAAATTAAAAAATTTGCAAAAAATGTAAATATTTAAAGAAAATCATCAAATTAGTAATTTTTAATATTGTATTTAATATTTAATTTTAAAAAATTTTAATTAGATATTTTAATAAAATTTTTTTAAAAGTTTTTAAAAGTTTAAAAAATTTTATATATTAGATTTTTTACTTAATAATAAAAAATTAAAATTTTTTAAAAGAGTCAAAAAATATCTAATTTTAATCAATTTAAAAATATAATTAATAATTTAATTAAAAAATTGATGTTATATGTCAATAGTTTTCACACAAAAATCAAATTTAATGTTATTTTAAATTATTTAAATAAAAAATTAATTTATTTTAGCATTGATATAAAAACTTTTTAGTTTAATACCCATGCTGTTTATATCTATACTATGTTTCATATTTATAGTAAAAGCAAATAATATAGAAATAAATGATAATAAAATAGAATCAAATAATGAAAAAAAAATATAACTTCTTTTTTTAATTTAAAGGGACGAAAATTGTCTCTAAATCGAAAAAAATCTAATGAAAAATTTGATATAAATAGGCCTATTTCAGAACCAATTAGGCCAAAAATTCCTTTACCGATTGAAAATATTGAAGAAAGTATAATAAGTAAAACTAATCAAGATAATGAAAATATATATGAGGAATTAGACGATCATGAAAAAATAAAACAAGAGGTATATAATTATGCAAATAAAGTTAAAAAATTTAAAAAAAGTGATATTGTTCAAAATAAAATTTCATCAAATTTAAAACAAGACGGAAATTATACTAAAAAACTTATATCTTTAGATTATGAAATACCATTAAATACTTTTTCAGATAATAAAAAAAAGGAAATAATATACTTAAAGATGAACCGCAATATCTTACTATAATACCAGAAGAATTATATAGTATAGATGAATGTTTTAATAAACAAAAAAAACTATTAATAAAAAAAAGTTGATGTTTCTAAGTTGCATGAACAAAAAGAGAACAAAGAAAATAAACAAGAAGGTTTAAATCATGTTTATAAAAATGTGGATAATTATTTTTCATTTTCATCTGATCTTTTTTGTTTAAAAAATGATCTCAGTGAAGATTATGAGGAAAATAGAAATACAATAGAATTGTTTAAAAAAATAGATATAAGTTTAAAAAATATAATGAAATTATTATCAGAAGTAAAAAATGTATCTTTTATTAATAAAAATTTATATATGTTAATTTGTAAGAATTATAAATGTGTTTATCATATTTACACAAGTGCTTTAATAGATTATAATTTAAATTTTAAATATTCAATTGAAATTTCAAATCTTTATTCTTTATCGGAAGAGCTTGAAAAGTTTTTACATAAAACTTTACAATATAATAATTTTGCGAATAAATTTAAAACTAAATTACAAAATGATGAAAATAATTTAAGTTGTTTTTATTAAAAAATTTATTACTTAATAAAATATTTTTAAATAAATATTTGTGTATGTTTTTTATATGAAATTGAATATTTGTATACTTTTATAACTTTTATAATTTTGTATTAAAATACAGATAGATTAATAGTTAAATATGTTTTTTTATAGTAAAAATTTTTTGGTAACATATTTAGTTTAAATTTGAATTAAGTTTAAAATAATTTTTAAAATTAAAAAATATAATTAACATATTTATAAGATATTCGTAAAAAATTAAATTATTTTAACATAAATAAATAAAATAAAATTGTTAAGAGATAAATAAATTATAAAATAAATTTATATGCATTAATTAAAAAATTACTTTTAATTATATCATAAAAAAATTCTTAATTGATTTTAAAGTGTTTTTAAATATAAAAAATAATTTAAATTACAATAAACATTTAAAAAATTTAAACGGTAAAAAATTATTTTAATTTTCTTTTCATTCATAAAGATTGTTTAATCTTTAAAATTTTAAAAATATATATTTCTTTATAATTTTTGTAAACAAACTTTGTTCTAATCTTATATATGTTAAAACAATAGAAAGTATAAAAATGACAAGTTAATAAAAAAAATAAGTAAATGTTATGTATTTAAAATTTATGATTAATTTTTTATAGCAATTTTCATTTATACAATTAATAGTTGTTTCATAAACTCATAATTTTGTTATAATATTAATTTATTTTGATAATTACAATATATATAAAAATATTTTGTGTATGTTTATAATATTTATTAAAAACATTACACAAATTAAATTAAAATTAACTTAATTAGATAATATTATCTGAACAAAATAAATCATAAACAATGTAAGTTATAGACTGCATAGTCATTATTATCTAAAAAATTAATACATTCAGTTTATTTGATATAAATTTTTATATAAAAATCAATAAATTAATTTATTATTTAATTACAGTGATTAATTAAAATATAAAAATTTAATATTTTGTAAGAAATATATGCAACATGTAAATTTTTAATAGAACTAAATTATTTAAATGATAAATCAAATATTAATAAAATTATAAAGAGATAGTAAACCCATGAAAAGTTTTATTATGTTTTTAGAATTTATAATTACAAGTAATTATGAGAATACGTTTCAACGTGCATATAAACAAACAGGTTCTTTTTTAAAAAATGCTAAAAATAAAGTCGAAGATGTATTAAGACCATCTAAAATAGGATATACTAAATTAAAAGATAAAAATATTAACTTATTAAAACCTCGTTCTGTTTCTGATGGACAAATTTCATTTACTGTATTTAATTACAAACTAAAAAAAGATATAAATAAAAATTCTATTACAGATCCATGGGTAAAAAATGAAATTAAGTTACAAGAAAATAGTTGTAATAAATCAGAAAATTTAGATTTTAATAAGAATATGGATTCTATTAGTTTAATCAACATTAAAATTGAAAATTATTCACTTTTTGAAGAAACTAATTTTTTCAATGAAAAAATTATACATAAAAAAGATAAAGATATAATAAATATTAAAAAAAATGAAAATTTAGAAAATAACAATTTTCTAACTGATCATCAATTATTGGATTATATACCATCAAATAGTAAAAATAATAATAATTTTGATTCAACAAAAACTATAGAATTTAATAAATTTGATACAAAATTATCTTTGCTTCTAAATAATTTTAATTCAGAAAATTTTTTTTTGATAAAGAATTTAAACTAGAAATAACTAGAAATGAACTTATTGATTATAAAAAAAAACTCAAACAATTTGATCACAATATTTTACTAAAAACAGAAAATGGATATGTTGATATGACAAGTAAAATAATTAAAACATTTCTTTTAAAAATAAACAAAAATTTAATTACATGTTATACAATACATCATTATTTAATTTTAAGTAATTATATTCATTATCCAAATATATCAGAAAAACTTAAACTTGAAAAATTTAAACAACAGTATGATAAAGCTTTAAATGAATTTATAAGCGGAAAAAGTTTAACAATTAATCTCGTATATTTAGAGACAAATATAAATACAAATATTTTAATCTTAAATAAAATTTTTAAATATTTTACATTGAAAAATAATAATAAAATCAAGAGAACAAATTATAAAAATAAAGACTTCATTTTATCAAAAGATAAATTTGAAGAATTTAAAAATGTTTTTGATGATGATAAAATGTATGTAGAAATGTTATAAATTTTATGATTTTATTTATAAAAAATAATTTTAAAATGTAAACATTATTTTTAATAATTTTCAATAAATTAATAAAATTTTTTAAGCATATTTTTTACTAATAATAAAAAAGTTACGATTATAAACAAAAAATTTAAAGTATTATTAGAATTATTAAAAATATTGATTTTTTATATGTAATATTTGACTGCATAATAATAATAAGTTAAAATCAATACAATATTTTATTAAATTTAAAAAAATGTAGTATAATTTTAATCAAACAAAAGTCATTTTTTTTAAAAATATAATCAATAAAATAATTTAGATTGAATTTTAATAATTAAACTTTAAATGCAAAAAATATTTAAAACATTTTAATGTGCCTTAATTTATATAGAAAATTATTTTAAAAATGTTAAATATAGGTACATTTATGAAAAATATATTATTTAATATTTAGAATAAAATACAGAAAGAAATTTGTGCACATCTCTTCTTTTCATACTATTCACTTCACAAATCATCGAATCTTCTTTCTTGTCGTAATTATTAATAAATTCTAAAAATTCTTTAACTGGATTCTCTATAATTATTGTTTTATTTTTTGTATTTGGAAATTCTAATCCGATAAAAAAAGAAGTAAATATTTTAACATTTGGAATTTTAAATGAAAAATTTGTTAATTTTTCATTAAAAATTTCAAATGCTCTAGGAAAAGGATAAGCATTCAAAACTTCGTCTAAAACTTCAATTTTTGTTGCTAAAATTCTGATCTTTGATTCTATAAAACCTACCCATAATTTATGATTTGTATTATCTGAAATGGCGTTTACTTGTATAAACAATTTATATCTATTAAAAAAATCGGAAACAAGACACAGTTTTTGAAAATTTCCATGTTCTTTGGACATTATATCATGTCCTCGAATCAATTCATTTGTAATTAAATTTTGTGTGCTCATTGTTATATTGTGTGTTGAGCAAATAGAAGGATATGCAGGTGTAATAACTGGCATTTTGTGATATTTGTCAGTAGGATAAATTTTCGGATCCCACACTTTCATGTTATATCCTAAATCAACTATTGATTTCAATATTACTGGATTAGGCCATTTCCAATTAGAAAAAATTTCAAAAAATTTTACAACAATTGTATAAGAAGATGCATTTGGAAATAATTGACAAATTCGAGCAACTGAAATAGAAAAAGCAACTCCACCAAAATATCCATAAGAATTTCCATAAATACACCTTTGTTTTGCCCAATATTTTATGCATCTTAATGCAGAATGAAAAGTAAGTACATTTGGTACTAAATTTAATATTTCATCAGTAACCCTACTTCCATTGATACTAAGAACACATTTATCATCCATATTTTTTATCACATAATCATTTAATAAATTAATCTTTTCTCCAACAACACTACTATTAAGTCTAGCAAATGTCAAATCAATAGGAATATTTGAGTAAACCATTTTTATTAATGGAACATAAGCCTCTTCTATTTTTGTTAATTCTTTTACTTCTTTCTCTTCATTTAACATATCATAAAATTCATTAAAAAATTCTTTTCTTGTAACATGTCTAGGCACTATACATAGAACATCTATATCTGAACCTTTACTATGAACACCTAATCTGTAACTTCCAAATGTAAAAATTTTTCCACCATAATTTGTATTTTCGTCGGAAGAAATTTTTTTTAGTTTTGAAATTATTTTTACAAAACGTTTTAATAATAGATTAATTTTTCCCAACACCCGTTCACGTATCTGACCTTCTGATTCGTCTTCAAAAAATCCACACTCTTGTATATATTTATCCATTTGTTTACTTTTTTGTTTATCTAAGTAACTACTTTCTTGTAAAGTTTGTGCACCTGTTACACCGTATTTTATATTTCTTTCCATGACGATGTAGGGAAAAATATTAAAGTAAAATAAAAATAAATTAAGCAAATTTAAAAAAAAATTCTCGTACAAATACATATTTGATTTTATAAATTTTTTATAGTAAACATATTATTAAAATAATAAATTATTAATTAATTTCATACTTTAATCTGCAAAAAGTAAAAATTTTAAGATATATTTTATGCAGTTAAAAAATTAAAGAAAAAATCATTTTTAAATATAATAAAAATTTTATAGTTAAATTATTTAATAATTTTCTGCATCTGTTTTTTTAAATAACTTGATTTATTTAAAATTTAATTTTTTATAATAAAAAATGTTATCTTTGTAATAAATTTAAATTTAATAAAATTGACATTAATTTTTGTTACATATTTAGTTTAAATAAAGAATAAAAAATTTAAAATTCGCGTTGATACACAAATTAAGAAAAAATAAATCATTAATAATGGCCTTAAGAATATAAAAAAAATTAATGTCAATTTTATTACATTTAAATTTACTACGAAAAATTTGTATTATAATTAGATATATTTTATAAACATGAAAATAATATGAAAATTTTGTAAATATTAATATATTCACAGGACACGCCTCATATATTAAAAATAATTTATTCGTTCTTTAGAGCAGCTCCTCCCCATCTGGTTAAATGAGAATCATATTGTTCAATAAAAAGTTCGTTGCTTATTTTAATCAATTCATTGAATTTAATTTTATCTTCAGCTTTAACATCACATAAAGCCAAAATAGCTGCTTTCTTTAAATTAACAATACTTCCAAGCATTTCTTTACTCTCAACAGTAGCATAAGGAATATTCAATTTTTTACATAATGTTGGGATAAATAAAACTACTTCTATAGGACTAACATCGGCAGCAATAACAACAAATTTGGCTTTCTTAGTTTCAATTAATCTTGTTACATGTCTAATTCCTTTTTTAACAATTATTGGTTTAGCACCTGCTTTTGGATCTTCTTGTTTAAGCCTTTCAAGTCTTTCTTCACTTGTTTCTGGACGATACTTTTTAAATAACTCAACCATTTTTTTTGTTGATTCTTCATCAAGGACAGTTTTAAACTGATTAATGGCTGGTGGTATTTTTATAGCATTAGCTAACTTAGATATTTTTTTCTTTATAAAAAGTTCTTTTTCTTCTTTTTGTTCTTTAGTGAGCTTTTCCTTGATAATTTTTTTTGTTTCGGTTTACCTAATACCATATTGGGGATGTAAATATTTTTTTTAAATATTTTAAAAATTAAAAATATATAAAAATAATATTTAAAAATTTTTTAACACATAATGAAAATTTATAAATATATTTTTTATATTTATTTAATATGATATTATATACCAATATAACTCGATATAAGTTGTTTAATAATTACAATACTTAATAGCTACAATTTTTTATGTTTGCTGAGCAAAAATATGTCAAATTTTTAAAATTTAAAAAAACTATTATACAAGTATATCAAAATATTTAAAAATATAACAATGCAAAATTTTATAGAAATTTTTATTTATAAATAGTCAAACATTTAATTAACTTAATTTAATTTTGATAATGTATTGATTTGTATGCTTCAATTATTTTGTATTATTACAAAAAAAGATAACTTTTTGAAAAAATGAAATTATTTTTTCTATTAGAAATAAATATAAAATTTTAGATTTAAAAACAAATATTTACAATACAAAATATTATTGTTAATAAAAATTTTATAAAATGTTTAAATTTATGTATATATCTTTAAAATGAAAATGATATAGATTTTATATATATATGAAAAAAACACAATTGTGATAAGTATTTAACAAAATAAATACTACTTTTAGATCAAATCATTTTTAAATAATTTACAAAAATGTATTTGAAAAATTGAAGATTCAAAAATTAATAAAATTAAATGTTTTATATTTTTGTTGTAAATATTATATTTGTTTAATATATATTATATTTTTAACTTTTACACAAAGTAAAAATTATGCGAGAAAAAAGGTAAGCTACCATTTTACAGGATAGAAATATATTTTTCATTGTTAGCAACATCTGCTAACATTGTAACCAATTGATAAGAACTGTTGATCATATATCTACATGTTGTGAGAAGATGTTAGAACACGATTATATGAGGCGTCACAATAAATTGTCATATGTGTTTGCATTTGATTTTGTGAAAAAAATATAACATTGAGCTTTTAATGAAAAGTCTAAGAACTTATTCAGTTCAACAGATAGTGGCTAATAAATTTATAGAAATAAGAGTTGATATAAAAAAAACAGAAATTAAAATAAAAATAATAAACACAATATTATAGTAATATATATGAAATCCAAATAGATTCTTATTGTAGAAATAGAAGTTACATCACTTGTCAACTTACAACAAGTCAAGTTAGAAAAACTTAGAAAATACGATGAACTTGCAAATGAATTGTTTTATTAAATGAAAGTAAGACAAAAATAATATTTTATGTGACAACTTATAACATTTTAGTAGATATATAAATCTAAAACGGAAAGGAACTTAGTATCACCAACTGAATTGAAGCGTACATTCAAAACATAAAAATAAGAAGACATTTGAATACGGGAGAGGAAGCAATATAACAGAATCAGAAGAGACAGATCAGAAAACTGATTTTTGTTTAAAGCAAATACTAGAAAAAACAAAAGAGTTTTTAAAAATAACTTTTGAATAAACAAATTTTAATTTTAAAAATAAACTTATATTTTTTTTATGATATTTCTTAAAAAAATAATAAAAATTTTAAATAACACTTTAATTTAAAATTTTACTTTTTTTTATTATTTAAGATTAAACTTTCGTTAAATACAATTTAGAATTTATTTATTTTACATATAGTATATATTGATAATATTATAATCAACAAATTAAAAATTCTGTTAAATACAAAAACCATATTAAAACTTACTATTTTATCCTTAAAATATTTACCTATAACAATCATACCATATATAAAAGCTAAAAAAAAAAGGTGTTGTAATAAGTAAATATTTTGTAGTAGTTATATTTTGCTTTCTTATAAATATATCTATTACTAATAATATTAATTTTACTATATTAAATGGTTTCTGAGATATTCCTTTCTCTAAAGATAAACTTACTAACATTGTCGTATATTCAAATATCAAAGATATATATTTTAAAGTTACGATCATTTCAATTAATAAATATTTAAAAATCATTTTTGCATCAACACCTATTTTTTTATTAAATTTAACATATATTAAACCTTCCATAAGAGATAAAGATCTTAAAAGAAAAATTATGGAAATTATTTTAAATGAAATATAAATTATAATGGTTGTTGCAAATCTAAAACGACATGCTAATATAATCCATATTGATATTGAAGTTAACTTAACAAAAATATTTTGAAAAATAGCATTTAGATTATTTTCTAAATAAAAATATGAAAAAAAATAAATATCTATTATAAGTAGTATTTTAGTATTTAACATAAGATTAATATCTCCAATAAATACATTATATTCAACACGGTTTGTTATTTTATATTTACTTATTATGTGTGTTGCTATTAAATCTAAAATAAAAATAGAAAATATTTGTATTCCATACAAAATTCCAATCGATTGTTTGTTCATGGTATTTGATTTTTATTATATTTATATAAAAATTGATTTTTTTGAAATGTTTTTATTAAAATTTTGAAAAAATATTATAATTATATTTTATACATTAATTGTAGTTTTTTTCACTAAAAAATTTATTTTAATTTTTAACAATCTTACAAAAAATGTCAGGTTTTTTTTAATTAAAATTATAGTTTATAGATTGTTAAAATATTTTTATGATTTATCACATAAATCAAATATTTTAATTAGAAATAATAGAAATTATGCATACAGGTTTTTTTTATCATAACTTACTATTTAAAACACCACAGAAAATTTTTTTTTAACATATCTTATTCAAATATTCAGAAAAAAAAATTTTATTATATGTTATTTACACTTAATAAATTAAATATTAATTTTAAAATAAAAATTATTAAATTTTTATATAAACATATGATATAAATTAATATATCTAAATTTTAACTTTTAAAATTCAATATAAATTAAAATAAATAAAAATATTTATTTGTTAAATACAATAAATTAATTAAAATAATTTAAGATTATCAATTTTTTCTTTTTATATATTTTTATAAATTAAAAATATAAAATTTAGAATTTTTTTTAATATAATTTAATAATGTATTTTTTTATGTTTTAAGTATTATTTGTTTTAATATATTAATTTCTTATAAATAAATATATTTTTATAATTTACTGTTAAAATATTAATTTTTTTATAAATAACATTATTATATATGTGTTGAACTAATAAAATAATTTCTTTTAATTGTTCAATTGTAAGTCATGAATATATTGTAACAATTAAACATTTATTACAACAAAAATTTATAAGTTGTTTATTATAAATTTTTAATAAATCATCAATATTTTTATAGTTTACTATGAAAATATTAATGATTTATTAAAAATTTAAATAGTAAATAAATTTATCTTGATTCTATTTAGATTATATATGTTATAAATGCATTAATTATTTGCAATATTAAATAAATCTTTAAGCTTTGCAATATATTTTATAAAATGATAGAATATAAACTTTTTAATCTTTTTAAATTGTAAATATTAAATATAAACCATTTATGATTTCATTCATAGTTTTAATGTTAGATAAATACATTATTTTAATATTCATAATTGATATCAAATTTTCATTTATTATTTAAATAATGATTCAAATTAATTTTTTTTGAATTTAAAGATTTATTTTTAAATTCTTAAAAAATAAGCAAATTTTAATAAAAAATGCGAATCTTATTTAAAATTAAAGGTAATATTGTTTTTATAAACGGTTTTTAAAACACCAAAATGTTAAACATAATTTTTATTTTTATTAATTATGTCAAGTAAAAAAATAGATTTTTCTTATTTTTAAAACACATCAAATAAAAAATAGTATAACAAAAAGTTGTTATAAAAGTTTATACAAAGAAAATATTTATTTAGGATATGTTGTCAGATGTAAAGTCTGATCTGAAATAGAAGACGGAGTAGATAAATTAGTTTTATTAAAGTCATTTTCTGAACCCATAATATAATGAAGGGTTATTTTGTTTATATAGTATACATAAATTACAGAAGTCAGATCTATCAAATAATATAAAATAAGTAATATAAAATGTAAAATAAACATAAGTAACCTCTTCTAAACAATTATAAATTAAATGTAATCCGAATTGTCAGATATCAAATAGATTAAAGATATAAAAGGGCGAGAATAATAAGTAAAACAGAATAATCACTTAATCAGTTAGTAGATTTAGGAATCCGTATTGTAAGAGTGGGTCATCTACTAACAGGATATACTTATATTATATGTATTTATACATTATCACAATTAGAATTAAGTTGACTTTTGTACACAGTTTGTTCCTCTAATTCCTTCTCCGTAGCCACCTGTTCTTCCTCAGTAATTTGTTCGTCTCTGCGGGCTTCCATAGAAAGACTTTCTAAAGTCATTTTTAGCACTCTGGCTTGTATATATGCCTGTGTTCGGCTGTATATATTAAATTCACTCTTTATTTTTTGTGAAAGGTCGTTGTAATTCCCTCCCATGTCATGACGTATGGTAAAGTTTATACAATAATTTCTTTTTATTTAAAAAATCGAAAATAACAAACTGATATATTTAATTTTGAACAATAGAAAAATATTTACCCTTGTAAAAGTAAAAACAACAAGCGTAGACATGTTACAGACAATAGAAATTGACAAAATAAGAAGAAATGTGTTGTTATGAAAGAAAATTAATTTAATCAAAAATGTAAAGTTTAAAGTAGTTTTTAAATATTATAACTTTAAATAGGTTAGTTACAAAGTTACAATTCAAGTATAATCAAGAGCTAAGCATAAATAATATAATATATGTGTTGTTTAGTCAAAAGTAATTTAACAAATATTAATTTTATCAGAAAAAATAATCAATTATTTGAGCTATAATGGATGCACTTTTAAGTACATGAACATAATATTTAAAAGAATTGCTTTGATTTATACAAGGAAAAAAACTAAAATTAAAACAAATTTTAGCTTCATAAAAAAATTAGTTGTTAACTATTTTTGTTATATATATAAATATAATATAACAAATATATAAAATTTTTATTCAGTTATTGTATTTTATTTTTATTAATATTTTGAAATGTGCCATATGTAATATATCTCATCTTTTAAATTATCGATTAACTATCTCCGTGCTTTTTTACGTTCACAAAACTCAAATTTTATTATATAACTTGACAAAAATAAAATTTAGCTCCAAATGAAAATTTATTCTTCTGTAAAAACATCATATAAATTTCAACTTATTCAAAAAAATTTAAAAATTTTAACTAATAAATAAAATAATAAATAAGTGTTTTTTAAATTCTTTTTTAATTTAATAACAATAAAATACAATATTGTAAAATAATTTTTAATTTCTGAAAAATATACTAAACAATTTGTGTGATGTAATATGTATAAAAGTAATAAAGATGAAAATTTTTTTAAAATAAATGAAAAAAGAATTTCTTAAATATTATTTTTATATTATTTACACTAAATAAAAAAACAAAATATTGAAAAATATTTTTTGTATCATAAATAAATTAAATAAATAACTACAAAATAAAAAATGATCTGCTAAAATAAGAATTTTTGTAAAAAAAAATTTAAATTCTAATAATAATTTTTTTAAGAACTAGTTTGTCAAAAAACTAATGTTAAAAAAAATAAAAACAATATCAAGTATTAATAAATTAAAATTTTGTGATAAAGGTTAACATATATAATTTTATTTATTTTTTATAGTAATTTTTTCTTTATAATTTATCATGCAAATATAATATCATCAATTTATTAAAAATAAGGCAAAATTAAAATTCTATTGAATTAAAAAATAGTAAACAAAAAAATTAATTTGAGTATTTTATTTAAATTAGGTTGAAAAAATATATTTTTTAAAATTTAACTTATTATTCTACTTATAATTTTAAATTCCACATAGATATATTCTTAAAGTAATACCAAGACATAAAAAAACCTAAACATTAATATTAACAATTTAAAAATAAATAGCAAAAAAAATCGTTTTTTTATCATAATAATTTAAATATTATATTTTACATATAGCCAACAATGAAATTAATAAAATAAACGTATTAAAAATTCTGTAAAAAACAAAAACCATATTTGTTCTAATCATATCATTTTTAAAATATATAATAATAACAATTATACAATAAATATAACCTAAAAAATATAAAGGTGTTGTAAAAATTAAATATTTTTTGTGTGTTATATTTTTTCTTCTGATTAATATATCAAATATAAACAAAAATAATTTTACTATTGAATATGGTTTTTTCCCTAATATTTTCTCTAAAGACACACATAAAAACATTGATAAGCACTCAAAAATAGCATCAATATTTTTTAAATGAATAATTATTTCATATAAAAAATACTTGTTTATCGTTTTCGCATCCACGCCGATTTTTTTATTATATTTAACATAAATTAAATCTTCCATTAAATATAATGATCTTAAAAGAAAAAATATAGACATAATTTTTAATGCGAATATACATATTATATATGAATAAAATTTTGTACGACATGCTAAAATAATCCAAATTCCAATTGAAATTATTTTTAAAAGTATGTTTTGATAAATAGCATTTAAATTATATTCTAAATAAAATAAAGCAAAAAAATAAACGTCGATCAAAATTAACGCTTTAGTATTTAATAAAAAATTTATATTTCCAAGATAAACATCGTAATTTAAAAAATTTTCATTATTGTCATTTATTATTTTGTAAGTTGCTAATAAATCTAAAATAAAGATAAAAAATATTTGTATTCCATATAAACTTGATATATTTTGTCTTTGCATAAGGATATTGTATTTGTATATTTATATCAATTATGTATTACGTAATGACTATTATATATATTAAAAACATTAGATTAGTTGATTTATTAAAAATTACACAATTTATAAAAAGTACTTTTTTTAATAAAACTTTTCAAACATCTACAATTTTAGATTACTTTAAAAAAAATTTTCATATTATAATTTAATTAAAATTTTACATTTTTACGATATATATTGAAATTTTAAACTTTATATTTTTTTTTTACTTAATTTAAATATTATTATTTTCTTATTTAAATAAATTTCTTGTTAATTATTAATTGCAAATAATTTTGTATAATCTTTAAAATACAATTTAATCTAAATTTATTTATTTGTATTTAATAATTTTTTAGTTCATTTTCATGTAATTTCAAATTAAACAATTAGCTTTAATTTATGTTTATTTGTCATCTCAAGTAATAATTTACATTTTTTTATTAATTAATTATGTTTAATAATAAGTATAAAATTAAATTCTTTAAAATTTAAATAAAGATTTTTTTTAATACTAAAATTTTAGTCTAAAAATTAACTGTTAAATATACAAAATGATTTTTCTCAAAAAAAGCAAAAAAATTTATGCTGTATAAATTAATTTTTAATTCTTTAAAAAATTACACATGTTTATTAAATTTTGTTATATATAAAACAACCTTTATTTTTTTTCTTTATGTTAAAATTGAGTAATTTTATCAATTTAAACTGAATGACAAATGATTATCAATTTAATTCTTAGTATTTTTAAGTTTATTGTTTAAATATATATATATATATATTGAAAAACAACAAGCTAATATAACTTCATTTAATATTTTACTTAACAATCTAAATAGTTTTTAATGAACAATATTTTTTATTTTTATTTTGTGAAAAGTTAATTTTTTATTTTATAAAAATTTTCAAATGTAACTTCATATTAAACAATTTTTTTTATTAATTATTTATTAAGAACCAAATAAATTATTAATTTGATATAATATCAATACTCATAATTTTTACAAAAAAATTAAAAATATTTTTTACATTTATATAAACGTTTTTTTCATGCATTTTAATATCGTATAATGATTTATATTATATTTAAATATTTTTTAATGATATCATATCATTAAGGAAACTAAAATAATGTTTTTAAATTACTTTTTTAATATATCTTAAATATTTTTATTTTTTCTGTTTAAAAAAATTTCAAATCTTTTATATTTTATAATATTTATTTATAAGCAATATTATTAAATGTATTATCAACAATATTATAATAGCTGAACATAACGTTAAATTAATGATAAATGATAAATTATTATTTATTTCAATGCTTGTATATATTTTTATTCCATTATAAACATTATATATGAATATAATTGAATAAACCAGACACGACAATTTGTAAAACAAATTTTTATCATTTAAAATATAATATAACAGGTAATCTAAAAATACTAAAGTCTCTCGAACCTTTGAAAAATTAGAGATTGATAAATATGAAACTGATATGTTTATAAAAGATGATGATAAAAAACTAATTACATATACTAGTTTAAAAAAATCTATTGTCTCGGTTAATAATAATTTTTGAATACTACGACTATCTAAACCAACTCTAATATTGTATTGATGATATGAATCACTAATTTTTTCATTTTCCATTTTAATTATAATATAAAAGCTTAAAACTTCTAATGACAAATATATTATAAGCTCAATAAATAATTTGCTTTGACAAGCAATATATATAAAAACTCCAGATGATATCAATTTTATACTTTTTATTTGTAGTGCAGCTGAAATAATATTTTGAAGATAAAATTTCATAAATATATAATTATCCACAAGATTGAAAGCAAATAAAATCATAATAGTTGATATGTATTCATATTCTCCCATTGTAAATATACTATTCGATGCTATTCGAGTAAATAATCTTTTTGTCAGAGGAAATAATGTAAAAAATAAACCATAATTTGTAATTTCATAAAATATAAATAACTTTTTTAAGTACATAATTATGCAAAAATATTTTTTTTAACTAACAAAAATATATAAGCATGAATTTAATATTTTATAGTAATTAATATTTAATAAATTTTTGCATTAGAAAATTAATTGCCATCAAAAATTCTAAAAATGTTATTATCTATTTAATAAATTATGCTATATAATAATTTAATTCTTTAACATTTTAAAAAAAATAAGACTATTTATTTATACATATAAAAATTAAAGTAAATAGTCTATCAGATAATATCTAAAAAATAATTATTAAGTAATAGGTGATTGTTTTTTGTGTAACTTAACTTAAACATAAAAAGATAAAATAATTTAATCACTGTTCTTTTCTTTCTAATTTTTCTTTATATACTACTTAAACGAATTTTAATGGGCTTAATTGAAAAAAATATTTTGAATCCTCTTAAATATAAAGATTTATATACATTTATTTTATAAGGTTATATGATAAAGAAAATCTTTATATTTTTGATAATATATTTTTATAAATTAATATAAAAGTTTTTTAACAAATAAAAAAATCATTTTATAATTACTATTAATAATAAAATATTACTTAACTAACTAAAATAAAATTTTAAAATTAAACAATAAAATTTAAAATTAATATTCGTGGTAGTTTAATAATCATTTAAATTATATTATTTATTAATAGTATTTTAAGACTAATTTTTTTAAAATTGTCGCATACAATTTATATTGATAATAAATAAATTTATTTATTTAAAGATCTATCAATAAAATAAAATAACAAGATTTTAAAATTAAAATTTTTATAAATCTTGAAACTTCATAAAACAAAATATATTTATATAATGTGGATGAATTAAAATGTTAATTAAATTTAAATAATTAAAAGAAAAGCTATTAATAATTGTAAATAAAATTAAACAAACTAATTTATAAACTATAATTAAATAAAAAATTAAATTTGTATTTTTAAGTAAAATATTTTTGAACTGACTGTTGGTTTAAAATTACAACATATATAAAAAAATAACATAATATGTGTTTTATTAATAATTAAAACAAATTGAATATTTTTTATAAGTTCACCTATTAATTAATACAAATGAAACAATATGTATCTGTAAAAAAAAACATTAAGATCTAATTTTTATACATTTAATTTATTTTTTTCTATTAAATAATTAAAATTAATTAGAAAAAAGTATAAACTATGGTAATAAAACATTTTAATTATAAATTTTGAAATTTTTATTACAATCTAAAAAAATTTAATTAGTATTGAATCTTAATCAAATTATTGAATTAATTTATTTATATTTTATATTTGGTTAAATATCATATTATAATTTTATATAATGTAAAAAAATTTAAATTATTAAATAGAGATTACATTTTATTTTTTTTGTATAATATATAACCAAAAAAATTTTGATTAAAATTATATATCCAATAAATCAGGTATTGATATTTATATGTTTCAGAAATTTCTGATATTATTTTTATATTTTTTTAAACTTAAAAATAATTTAATTTATAAATATGAAATTTTATTTAATTTATTACTAAAAAATAATATTAATTTATTTAAATCAAAATTTATTGAAACCCTATAATGACATTTAAATTATCTCGATTGAAATGTGATATTTTTGAAAAGAGTTTAACTGAAAATGAAAAATTTACAAATGCTATTAAATGTGAACACATAAAAAATTGTATTGAAGAAGTTCTTGACCAAATAAATAAAAATGCATATTGTGAAAATTTTTATATGTTTTCTTTAATTACTGATAATAATTATGATATTTATAATTACGATACAAAATTTTGGATAGTCTGCAGTAAAAATATAAAAATAGATTTTTATTACAATCTTTTAAAAAATTATTTGATAAATATTAATGAATTACAAATATTAGCTAATTTTTTTTTTAATAAGGAATTAGAAAAGGTACAAACAAATTGTTTAGGAATTGAATATTTTATATCGCACATTAAAAATCTTGAAAATTTACCTAAAAATAATATCAAAAAGTTTAATAACTTTTTACAAAAAAATTATAGTTTTATGTTTGAATATAATGACAAGAAAAACTTAGATATAAATAAAGCTGGAAAAAATATTACATTTACAGACTTTAACGAAATACATAATAATAATTATCTTGAATATAATAAAAATATAGATTTTTTTGAGCATGACTATAAATTACAACAAGAAAATGATGTATCATTTAATATGTCTTTAAAAAATTTAACTGTTTTTAAAACATTATCTACATCAATACCTTATTCAAATAAAATTTATGAATTAAAAATGTCTAATATAAATTTAAATACTATAATCTTATTTAGTTCATTTATTACAGGTTCATTTTTGATTATTTTTATGATATATTATTTTTATATTAGAAGAATTAAAAATAATATAAAACGATCAAAAATTTTAGAGCAATCTAATTCTACATTATTATAAATTTTTTTATAAATTTGATTGTAAAATAAAAATAAGATAATATTTATTAAAAAAGTTAACTTTATAAAATTTATTATTTTGAAACAAAATATTTATGATTAAAATACTGTAAAAAAATATTTTTATTTTTTTAAATTATAAAATTAACTATTGCAAAAATAAAGCATATTTAATGTAAGTAAAAACCATATATATATATTTACTAATTTTTAATTAAAAAATTTCACATTTTTTTTCTTATTTTCGTTTACTTTTTTTATAACTAAAAAATAAAGAAAAACATATTTTATATTCCTTAAGATTTTAATTTAATTGAATTATAAATTGTTATAACAAGTAATGTTGATATTAAAAAATTATAAAAATCATATTAATATTGTTTATAAAAAAAACATGATTTAAAAATATCAAATAAATTTATTTTTTTGTATCCATATAACAGTATATATATTTTAGTCAAATTTCATATTTAAATTAAATATGAAAAAAAGAATTTGTATAATTTCATTCGAACATTTTTTACTGTATTTTATATAGTTTTCAATATTATTGAATATGTATGTATTTATAAAAAAATTTTATCAAAAATTTTAACATTAATTTTGTCAGGAGAAAAGCCTTTTTTGATCATGCGAATCCCAAACTCAGTGTAATTTTAATCTTAAGAAGGGAAGTTTTTTTAATTATAAAAGGTGGTATGTTTGACAGGCAATCTTTTAAATAGTAAGCGAGGTTAGAATAATTCCACCTCTATAGCTTAAAAGATTTAAATACTTTTACAAGTTAAAGATTTTTGGCGGTTTAATTAATCCGAAACTATTTAAGTCGGAAATAACCCCTCCGGATATTATGAGTCAAATAAATATTATTATTGTAAAATAATGAGTTTTTATCAGCCTCTTCGTCTTCTTCAGATCAGGCCTCGGGCTTGATCATAAATTTAAATTTTTTAGATAAAATATATGATAAAATTAAAATAAATATACAAATTTAAATATAAAAAAATAATTTAAAAAATTACATTTAAAAAGATTGATTAAGTATCATACATTTTTAATATACATTTTATCCATATTTTTTTATAGTAATTAAGAGGAATATAATAATTAAAATTATAATCATATTTAAAATTTAAAAAATAAATTATATAAATGCTAAAATGATATAAATCAATGTATTAAATTACTATATTTTTAATGTTATACTAAAACAAATATAAAACCTTTTTAAAAATTTTAGTTAAAAATCATATTTATTTATTTTTTTAAAAAATTATTTAAGCTTTAAATTTACTATAATATATAAACAATTGGCAAAAAAATAAACATAAATGAGAAAATTCAGTAACTGCATAAATAATATTTAAATTAAAAATTTTAAAATAACCTAATGTTGAAAAACTTAATATAATCATTGTTGATATTATTCCTAAAATTGAACATGAAATTATGTAGTATGTTTTTTTATTATATATATTTCTATATAAAATATAATCTATGATATATAATATTAATTTTATGTATGTATAATGAATATACCAATCAATAGATCTAGAAAACAATCCATTTAGTAAAATAAGAATCATTTTATAAAATTGAGTTAATTTTAAAGATTTATTTACATTTTCTCGTATATTTATTAAAATTTCTTTCAGATCAATTCCGATTCTTATATTATATTGGTGATAAACAGAAGAATATTTATCTTTTAAACCAAAAATTATATAACATAAAGAAAATAATTGAATCAAAATAATTGAGAAACAAATATTATTAAAACCTAATTTATAAAATAATGTAACATATAAAAGTATAGCTTGTATCTTTGTTATATAAACAAGTATTATATGATTGATTAATTTTTTTATATAAAAACTTGAAAAATAATAGAAATCAAAAACAAGTAAAATTTGTAAAGTCATTGCAGCGAAACTAAAACTTAATTTTGAACTTTTGATATTTATATTTTCTGTGTTTACAAGGTAACTTTTTAATGCTTGAATGTGAAGTAAAAGGACAAAAAAATGCAAAATACAATATGAGATAAAATCTTTATGCTTCATAATAAAAAAAGACTTTTGTTTTTATACATTTATTACGTAATTTAATAACAAATAGATTAAATTAAAATAAACATCAACTTTAAAAAAAAATATAACTAATAATTATTAATTTAAATTAAAATATACAATATTTAAAAAATAAATTAATTTTTGATATAAAAAATTTTATTCAAAAATATTATTAAATATTTTTTTATATTTGTTAAATTTTTAATATCTTATAGCTTTTATAATTAAAAAAATTGATTTTTGCATTTTACATCATATTTGAATATTGTTTATTTTTTAAAGAATATTTTTTTCTATTTTAATTTATTTTATTTATAATTGATAAGATAAATTAACTAAACGTTTTGGTATATTTTTTATAAAAATAATCGAATAAATAATTTTGCCTTATAGAATTTTATAATATATTAATTACACATTCATTTATCATACAAAAAAAATAAATTAACATATTTTAATAAAAAACAAATGTAATTTCAATATATTTTATTATCTATTTAATTTTTTTATTTGTAAAATTAGATTTAATTATAAAAAAACAAATTTATAATATAAGCACAAAGCTAAAAATTTTTATTTTAATACGTTTCTACATTTAAAGAAGATTAAAATTTTATAAAAGAATTTATTATAAATAAATCTTTTTAGATAAAAATAGAAATAATTTGTAAGATATTATATAAAATAACCCCAATATTTTTTTTTAAATTTTAAAACAAATAAACGTTAATAAAATTTTTATTAGAAATAAACATATCTTTTGTTTTTAAAATTTAAAAAAAACATATAATAACAAATGAAATATATTTTTTTTGTACAGAAATTAATAAATTTTTTTAAGGATAACTTTGTGTAATTATAAAAGAATGTTAATTAGTTTTTATTTTTTAAATAATATATATTTTAACAGCATGACTTTAATTTTATAACTTCATACATCTAGTATTTTTAAATAGTATATCAAAAGAATTAAAAAAAAATTTGCAATTTTAGTTTTTTATATATTTTTTTAAATTAACATGTAAAAAATTTCATATAACAATTAATAAGATGAATGTATTAATAATAAAAAAATTTGATACTTATATTTTTAAAATTTTTTCTAAATTAACAAAAAAAATTTCATTGAAAAACTAAACAAAAAATTTAAAATTTATTTAGAAATCATAAATTAAAGAAAAATATTTATATGTATTCTAATTTATAGATTTTTTATAGACAATTATTTTAATCTAAAAAATTGATTTTTATGTTAAATTAAAATAATAAAAATGTCTAAATATTTATGTTATGTTTATTTTTATTTTTACAATTTAATATGTTTCTACAACTAACTTTCTTTATCGTTTATATTTTATTAGTAATAAAACATTAACTATAAATTATTAAAAATTTATAAATTTGAAATAATATATTGTATTTAATTTTAAAAACAGGTTTAAATAAAATAATTTAACATTATAAAAGATAATTTTAAAAACCTATTTAAAGTTAAGTTTTATGTATAATATACTGTAAAAAATAAAAATTTGAAATTTTAAATTTAAAAAAGTGTTACAATTTTAATATCTAATTATCGAATTTTTTAATTAAATTTAATGTAAATTTTTATGTACTAATTATTCGCATTAATTTTATATTTATTTGCAAAAAATAGTAATTATTATCATATTTTTTTTATAAAACTTAAGTAATCTTTAGTAGCTTAAATAATATATGTGTAAATATAAATCATAGAAAAATTTATTGAAAAAAAATTTCAAAATTTACTACTTTTTAATACATAAAAATGATATTTAGCTAAAAAACTTACTTTAATACATATATTTTATTAAAACATCATTTAATTATTCTCTAGTAATTAATACATTTAATCCTATTAAAGTCATTACTAAAAACTTAACAGCCGGTATTGTGTTAATCCAAATCGTTAACATTCCAAAAAATGGAATATAAGCAACTACACAAGATTTTATATCTTCAGGTAATAAGTAAAATTGATTAGGTCTGTACAAACTTACATCATCTACTTTGTTGTTGTCACCTTTAGTCAAAACTTTATTACCAAATTGTTTGATAGCTCTGTGAACAATAGGTATGGTATTCTTATATAATTGAAATACAGTCATATCACCCGTAGTGTATTGTTTTGGCTTAAGCCACAAGATATCTCCTCTTTCAAAACCAGGAGACATACTTTCGGTTAAAACCACAACTATAGGACTATCATTATTTAAAAACAATGAAATTAATTTCCATGTCATGTAAGTTCCCATAACAGCATAGCTTGCATTAATACATTGTTTAAGAAACTTTCGTGGTCCAAGTTTTATAATATCATGTAAATTTTTAGTTGAAAAAAAATATCCATAAGGGTAAATATTTTTTTATAAAATAAAATTCAAAAGTTTTAATTTAAATTTATAAAACTAAAATTAAAATTTATTCAAATTATTTAATACATTTATTTACTTCAATTTTAATGGTTTAAATAATAATTTTTTTATCGTTATAATAATTTCTTATTTAATGTATAAATATATAAATCAAGAATTTAAGTATTTTTGAAAATCATCACAAAGTGTTGATTATAATTTTTTTATTGTAGATCCAAAACAAGTATATGTTCTATCTATCATTCTTGTAAATGACATTAAAAATAGAGTTTCATATAAATTGTTGGTCACTTATAAAACACTTTTAAAACATTTTTATAAAATAAATTATACAAAACATACAATGATAATTTATTCAATCTTACATATATTACAATTAAAATTTACACAAGGAAAGTTTGGAGAGTCCGCACTTCTCGAAGATAGTGATTTTCATGAATATAGTGAAGATGCGCCATATATATTACCAAATTGGCCATTACCCGGGTCATAATTAATAAAAAAATTTTATTGCAACAATTATTTTTTTTAAATAAAATTTTTATTCAATAACTTTTATAGATATTTGATATTGGTTAACATCTAACATCTCTTTAGTAAGTTTATCAACTTCAACAGTATCAACATCCAAAATGGATTCTTTTGGCATAACATTTTCTTTAGCCTCTCTTTCATCTTCATGAGTTTTAATATATAACTTTTTAGCTGTACCTTTAAGAACACATTTATACAAATGTGTAACATATCCAGCCAATTGATTTCTTACTTTTTTAGATTGAACCAAAGCTACGTCTTGTACTACTAATAAATTATCTTCAAAAGATTTGTCTAAACTTAAAAAATAGTTTTTCAACTATTTGTCTTGCTGCTCTTTTAATTACTCTATTTCTAATATTTCCCTAAAATTAAAAAATTTTCACTTACC
>KE647162.1:0-10913 GCA_000447185.1 Vairimorpha apis BRL 01 | reverse complement strand
TAGATCTTATATTAGAGATTTTTTTTCTAAATAATTGAGAAAAATCTAAAAATTTTAATTTATTGTATAAAAAAAATTAATAAATATTTTTTGTGATAATATATTTTTATAATTATTTAAATTAAATTTATAAAATCTCTAAAAATATAAAGATATTAGTTCATTTATAATATATTTATTTGAAATAAATTAAAAAAAAATGTGATCTCCCAGGATCGAACTGGGGACCTTTTGCGTGTTAGACAAACGTGATAACCACTACACTAAGATCACATTAACTCTTAAAATTGAAAATATTAAAATATTAATTTTAATTTTTCATAACATATAATCCTATAACATTTTATCCATGAACAAGAAAAAAAACCAATAAAAAAATTTACATTTGAACCAAAAGTGCCCACACAAAAAATAGAAGAAGTTAAACATGAAGATATACCTTGTGAAATACAAATAGACACTTTTACAACTAAAGGAAAGTTTTGTCCAATACAATCTTTGAAAAAAAAATTTAACTATAAATATAATCCAGATGATAATATTATTTTAAATATTCCGTACATTGTAAATAATGTGGAATTGGTTGTATTCGAAGATGATTCTTGCGGTCTTAAAATTGAAGACAAAATTTTGCATTTAGAATGTGTACCTGTTGAGAATGATGTTGTATTTGATAATGGTTTTATAGAAGTAGGAAGCGTTAAATATTATTTAGTACCTAGTGATATTATGTATAGTTAAATTTAAATTACATGTTTGTATTTTTATTTCTATATGTGATGTATTATAATATAATTAATTAGAATAAAAATGCTGTTAACATTTAAGATTTTTCATGATATAATAATTTAAATAAAATTTTTACATTTAATTACAAAATCATTTTAAAATTAATTCGGTAAATAATCAATATGAAAATTTATTTAAATTTATTTTTTCAGTACAACATAATTTTTTTTCCTTGTAAACAACACTTTAGAATATTTTTGTTTAATAATTTTGTTATATATGGCATTTAAATTCAAATTTCATGATAAACAAATTCTTAAAATGATTTAAAAATTTACAAATGACATGTTTTAAATAAATTATCATATATTTAATATTTAAGAAAAAATTAATTATCTTTTTAATTGTTAAATGTTTAATTTTTTTTGATAATATATTAAATATAAAAATCTAATTTTATTTTTAAATATGTAAAAAAATTTAACTTAAAAGATTTTTACAAGTTATTTTGGACGGAATTAAAAATCTTTACATATTACAAACACTAAGGGACATAAAATAGAAGAATAACTTATAAAATTAAAGAACATAAAGCGATTTTTTAGAAAAACGGTGAAGAAAAATATACTTGAAATTTTTTTTGTATTTTATATGTAATAAGAAGAAATTAATATTTGTTAAATAAAGATAAGAAAATTTTATAAACTTATAAAAAACAGTTATGTTGTGTATTTATAGTAAAAACCAAAGAAGACAGCATAATATTAAATTTTAATTGTATTTAAGTAATAATTATTGCAAAAAAATATATTAAATTTATAATTAGTTTAAATAATGAAAAAAAATTTAATTAAAATAATGACATTATCATTTAAAATATAATATTTAAATATAAATAGGAATAAAATTATAGATAAATTACTAAAAATATTTGCTTTATTTTTAAAAAATTAATTTAAAGTTTTTATGAAAAGCTAAGCTTTGAATAAAACAATTTAAAATAAGTAAAAAGTTTAATGTAAAAATATCATATAAGAAAGATTATTTAAATTTTAATAGCTTTACATATTAGAAAATTTAAAAAAATCAAACATTTTTATCATTTAATATTAAAAATTATAAACAAAAAATTTAAACATTAAGTAACTTAAAACATATTTAATTTTATTGTAGCATAATTATTATAAAATTAATAATTTTTATTTTTCTTTATATGTACAAAAATAACAATAATAAATATATTTAACATACATTTAAAATGTTATATTTAATAAAATATTTATCATAATTTTAAAATTTTACACAATAAAATTATAAACGTATAAAAGTTTTAAAAGAAAATAATTGATAAGGCATAAGTTTGTGTGAAAAAATTGCATGTATGTAATAAAAAAAAGTCTTAATTATAAGATAAAAAATTTTAAATTGTCAATTTAAATTTACAAATTTTTTATTTTATTTAGAGAAAAAAAACATTTTTAAACATCAATCTTTTTAAGTTAACATCTTAAAAAAGTTATAAAACATTAAAATTTTACAAAAAATTTATTTTTATAAGATATATATTTGCAATAACTATAAAAAATAAACTTTTAATTATAAATTGTTTAATTTAGGAATGTCAATTTTATTATTTTATTTTTGAATAAGTTTTCATTTTAAAAATTAACACCTATGAGTATTTATTAATTTTTAAATTTTCTCTAGTTTGCTACCAGCACTTGGCCTATATGCTTCTATAGCCAATCTAATTAACGTAGGTAAGATTGCAATACAATTGACTACTGAAACCTTTAAAATGAAAATATGTATAAACGAATCGATACTTAGAGTGTTTTTTAAAACGAAAAAACTTAATAAATATATAAATAGAGATAAAGAACATGCTAACATCATTTGCTTTAGTTATTTTTGTATTAGCTAAAAATACCATAAATATCTCATTGATTATCAAACAAGAAAAGTTAAAGTTCTTATACTAAAAGTTCCTTGTCAAAATACCATACCATAGCAAACATTATAATTGTTCCTTGAATAAATGACATTAAATTCCACGATGTAAATTCTTTAATTGAAAGTAAAGTTTGTTCTACAGGTTCTTTATATAATTCAGGAAACATCTGTGTTACTTCTCTAGAAACATCTGTGGTAAAAACAGAACTAAAAATTGGGAAAAATGTGTAAATTGAAACAAATGCTATCATAATAATTCCCACATATAAATTAAATGGTATAAAATTAATTAATGCACAAAATAATCCTTGCAGTACTGAAAGTATAATACCTCTGTGTATTATTAAATTAGCAATAGTTGCACTATTTTTATAACTATTTCTTCCATGCCAATAAAACAATTCAGTGACATAACAAAATTTTTCTATAGAATAATCTGCGGCTAATGAAGCCTGATTACCCTCTTTTCCGACTATTCCAATTCCAAGGTTGGCTTCAGTAATCATTGAGACGTCATTTCCACCATCTCCAATGCAACATACTATTTTCTTAGATCTTAATCTGAGAGCTCTAGCGACTAAAGCTTTTTGTGTTGGAGAAAAACGACAACCAATTACTCCTTTAAGTTCCATAGATAAATCTATAAATTCATCAAAACATTCTTCCATAATTGTGCTAAGACTGACACCATCAACTACTAAGGCATCCATATTAAATCTTTTAATTTCATTAAAAAAAGTTTTAATCGTTTCTAAATCAGTAGTGTTTGATATTATTTTGTAATCAGTATTTCTATCAAAAATTTTAGAAGAAATTGCTATAGAAATAGCTGTTTCTATTTTATCACCAGTTAACATCCAAATTTTCATACCTCCGTTTTTTAAATTTTCAAGTGTTACTTTTACATTATCTTGTAATTTATCTTCTACTCCTGTCAAACCCAAAACTGTCAGATTACATTCTATTAGAGACATTGCTTCAGTTATTTTATTACTTCTATTCTCTAAACTAGTTTTAGCCTTCTCGTATTTTTTTCAAAATTAGAAAATTCTTCATTAGATAAAACTTTTTTCCAATAATTAATGTCCTTAAACCATCTCTAGCCATATTTTCAGTTTCCTCATCAGTCCAATCAGTTGGTTGGACTATTCTATTCATAACTACATCAGCACCTTTCATAAAAAACATTATTTGATTTTCATATTTTACAATTATTCCCATACGTTTCGTTTCTGAGGTAAATGGAAATATATAAAGAATTTCATATACTTTTTCATCGTTTAAAGGATCTAATATTGTTATTGAAGTTTTATTTCTTTTAAATAACTTCATTCCAATACTTTCGGTCCATTTAACTATAGCGATCTCATCTGGACTAGAAGCTTGATAGACTATTTTTTGATCATTTATAACTGGAGTCACATTATGACAAACACATAAACCTTCAATTAATTCAAATAATCTATTGTTTATATCACGTTTATTTCTATTAAATATATTTATATCCTTTGTGCGATTACTTAAAAACCTCGCCATTTTTTTTGTAATTTCTTCGTTAAGATCTTGTGTATAACAAATAGTACCTAAATGAATTTTTTTCATTTCCATTTCATTTTTGGTTAAAGTACCTGTTTTGTCTGTTAAAAAGTAAGAAATTCTTCCGAGTTCTTCAGGAAGACTTGAATTTCGTACAATTGTATTTAAAATTATTTTATCATTAGCTATAAAATATGAATAAACATACCTTGCCATATCAATGGTAACTTTTAAACTTAACGGAATAACAGATGAAAATAAAACTAAAAATCGGACATATGCTACTAAAGAATTTGAGTTAAAACCTTTCATATAAGCAAAAACCCCGGCAACAACAGCACTCGTAATTCCAAGAAATTTTGAATACATGTCTAATTCTAAATCAAATTGCCCAATTTTATTTCTTGGTTTAGAAGTATTTATCATAGCCTTTGTATCATTTCCAGTATAAACTACACATCCTACAACTGAACATGTTGCTATTACAGTGTTCATCCAAATCATGTTTTCTAAACTTAGACCAGCTATAGATAACGATTTTGTCTGTAGACTACTTGTACCACTTTGAATAATTGATACTTTTTTTAAATCAATGATTTTATCATTTTTACACAAAAAATTATCGTCTAATTCATTTTTATTTTCTTGATATTTTTTAATTTCAACAGTTTTCATCATTTCTTCTTCTAAATCCGTATTTTTATTTTCTATTAACCAATCAACAGAATCTGTCGATGATAAAGGAATGACCTCTTCATTTTTTTTATCAAATAAATGTTTTAGCTTTGAAAAAAATCCAAAATTATAAGTTTCTTCTTTTATTTCATTAATTAAAAATGCTTCATTTTTGCTTATACTACCATTGAACTGATAAATATCTTTATTAGGTTCCTCTGCTAAAATTGTAAAATCTTCTAATTCTGATAAATCACATTTTTGAGTTATACCGACAGAACTTCTCAATTTCCAATCAGTTTCACCATCTAGTTGATCTGTTCTTATAAATAATTGTCCTGTACTATCAGCAGTTTTTAAAATAACCATATCTGCAGGAACACGTTCATCTTTTTCTAGTATAATTAAATCTCCAATTTTTATATCTTTACTTCTTTTTTTATAAAAAACATTTTGACTGTATGTTGTATATAATTTATTATTGATAACAACATCACGTTCATTTCTTTTAAAATCATCGTAAACTTCTTTACTTAAACTAATAAAAAAACTAAAAGCCAAGGACCAAGTGAAGTAATTGGTGAGCTAATTGCAAACCTTTCTATACATTGCGTTGTTGAGATTATAAAAAAATAAACATTAAAAAAAAGTTCAAATTGTTGAACTGTCACCCAAAATAATATTGAATACCATCTATACTTCATGTTACAAATTTCATTTGATGGAAAATTTTGTTTTTGAGTTTTTTTTGAAATTGTTCTGTATTTCATTTTTGCCCTTGTTTATTTACTTCCATTTATTTATTTATTTTTAAAAGGACAATATTTGAAATTATTGGTTTTTCAAAAACAAAATATATTTCATCAAAAGGAGATAAAATTTAGATTTAATACTTTTATAGTTTAAATTAAATTAAATTTTAAAAATTTTGCCAATTTTTTAATTTAAAACAAGTTTTGATTTTTAATATTCTAAATTAAAAAAATGACAATTAAAAATATACTTAATACATATAAAATTACAATTATAAAATAATAATCTTTAAAAATAAAACATTATGTAAAAACATTTTTTTAATAACGATTCTGTTGTTTTTGTTAAAACTGAATATGCTTTTGAGAAGAGGTTTTCTTTTTAAAGATGTTTTGTGTTGATCGTTTCACATCAACATGGGAGTCTCAGATCTCTAACTTAACCTAAGATAGAAGGTTAAAAGTCTATTTACAACAAATGCATTTTATTTTATGTATTTATATATAACTTATAACATAAAATTATATTTTGTTAATTTTTTTTGAAATATTTGACATTTATCAATTTTTTAAATTTTAAAAATATTTAATTAAATCATAGAAAAAATAATTTTTAATAAGTTTACTGTATATTACTATTTATAAAAATTAAAATAAAATGTTGCAAAATGATGTTGTAATAAAAAAAAACCTTTGATAATAAATTTTGTTTAAAGTACAATGCAATTATTTAAAAAATAAAAATAATTAGATATTTTTACTTTTTAAATTATTTTTTGATAAAATGTAAAAAAATATATTGATAAACTTAAAATTCTTTTAAGGTTTTAAGTAACTAGAAATATCAAAATTATAGGAAACTAATATAAAATAAAATTTTAATTAAAATATTATTTAAATGTTTTTATAGTTTAAACATTTTCTTTAAAAGCAAAAACTTTTCACAATTGATTTTATTCTTTATAAATGAAAATGTTAAATTTTTTTAAGTCCATCATTAATTTATCATATTTTTTGATTTTATTTACAGATGAAAAAACAATAAATTTACAAAAAAAAGTCCATAAATTTTTTTTCAATATAACTTAAGAATCATATTTTAAACAAAATAATCGATTATAAAAAAAACAACTATAAAAAATTTTAGAAAAAAATATTTATATAAATTTGAACTCAATTGATCCTAAATATTTTTAATTTTCATTGTCCTTATTTTGAAACTGTTCAAGACATTCAGTGGTAAGTGGTTGAATACTGGTATTATAATAACTCATAATTTTAGTCAAATTATTAAATTCTGGATTATATAAAATATTAATAGCGACACCTTTTTTGCCAAATCTACCAGATCTTCCTATCCTATGAATGTAAGTACTTTTTTTGTTTTCAGGTGGAACATCTAAACAAAAAACAACGCTCAAATTTTGAACATCAACACCTCTACTTAAAAGACCAGATGAAACAAGTGTTCTGCATTCACCTTTTTTAAAAGCTTCAAGTACTTTACCACGTTCAAACTGTTGTAGCTCAGCAGAAATTAAAGCACAAGGTACACCATGTTGTTGAAGACCACTGTAAATATATGAAGCTTTTAATTTGGATGTAATAAAAATGACCGATTGACCAAATGAATACTTTTTAAGTAAGTCCACTAATGTATATAACTTAATTGATAAATCATCTTGATTTCCTTTTGGAAAATCTCCAACATTAATAAAATATTGTTGAATTCCAGCAAGTGTTTGTTGTTCTTGTCTTAAATCAATTAAAACAGGATTTTTTAAAACTTCTTCACTAATCTTAAGTTCTTCTTCTTCATAAGTTGCAGAAAACATAGCAACTTGTACTGATTTGCGATTTAAGCTTAAAAAAATAGCTTGTACTTGGTCTTTAAATCCAGATTGCAACATTTCATCGGCTTCGTCGATAATAAATAACTTAATTGTGTCTGGTTTTAAATATCCAGATCTTATCATTTGATCAACTCTACCTGGTGTACCAACTATAACATGAGGATTAACTTGTAAATTAACAATATCTTGTTGCACAGAACTTCCTCCACTCAATAAGCAAACATTTATTCCCATATATAAGGAAAATTCAATGAATACATTAGCATTTTGAGATGCAATCTCACGAGTGTTGGCGAGAACAAGAACTTGTGAACACATTTCATTTTTGTTAACACATTGTAATGCTGCTATAGCAAAAGCACCAGTTTTACCTGTTCCACTTTGAGCTTGTGCTCTTATATCTTTGCCGTCAATAATTGGTTTGATGGCAACTTTCTGAATTGGGCTTGGTCTCTCAAATCCTTTGCTATATATTCCACGTACTAAATCTTGATCTAAATCATAATCCTCCCATTTTTGATATTGTTTAAGTGTGCTGTTATTAAAATCTATAAGTTTTTCTTCTTCGATTTTACTTTCAACCATATTTGGGGTATTAAAAAAATAATTAAGAAAAAATTATCCTATTATTATTTTTATTTACTACAAAATTATAATAATGTGTTTCATACGATAAAACTAAAATACGAATAAATAACATATAAGTTTTTAAATTCCAACAAATAAAATACAATTATATTTTTTATTTATTTAAGTAAATATTTTTATTTAAATAAATAAATGTTTTAAAATGTAGCAATTTTATAGATTTACGATTTAATTTTTTGATTTATTTATCTTTTTATAACTATAAAATAAAATTATTTTTTTTATAGAAAAACTAAAAATTAACAAATAAGTTTTCAAGTTTTACATATAAAAAATAAAAAATTATCGATAAAAGTAATTAATTTATTTTATTATAACATAAATTTTTTATAGTTTGTATGTTATATAATTTCTTTTTTCAATATTTTAAAACTAATAATTCAATATAATTTATACATTTTAATTTTTCAGATAATATTCTCCAATATTTTAATTTAAACTAATAATTTAAATTTTTTTTACTGTAAATTAAGTAAAAAATTTTATTAAAATATTATTACAATACTACAATTACAGTTATTTATAAATATTTTAAAAACCATTTAGATATATTAACATTCAATCTCTTTATTATATTTTCTTATTATTTTCCATATATGTAAAAAAATTAAAAATAAATATTGTTTTTTTTAATAATTTAATTTTGAAATATATTGTTGTATACATAATTAATACTATCATAAATAATAATGTAATATTATTTATATAATAACAAACTTTACAATGATAAGTTAATCCCCTCAAAATTCTATGAATAATTTAAATATAATAATATCGAATATTAATTGACAATATCATTATAAATTTTAATTTTTGTTACTCAAAATGAAAAATTCATTTTTTATATAATCTATAAACATAAAATTTTTAAAAGAGCACTAAAAAAGTTCAATTTTTATTATTTTCAAAATTTCACAATCCAACCTAATTTATAAACTTTCAAAGTATATTTAAATTTAATTTAAATTTTTTTATGAAACAAATTTTGTACTTTATTTGTTAAAATAATTTTACATAAAAATTTTATAATAAATCATTTTTAATATATATGTTTTGATAAGTAAAAAATAAATAATCTTTAATTACAAAAATGCATTTCTAAAACTAGAATTTATAGAGAGGTAAAACTAAATTCGAACGTATTAATATTTAAAATATAATATTTGTAGTTGTATTTGAAATTTGTTATAAAAATAAAATGTACAGGTGTCGATCGAATTACACGTTTTGAAGATATATAAGGTGCATTTTGAAAAAATACATGAACCGTTAGAAAATACTATAAAAATTAAATTATAACGTATGTCATGATTTAAGCACGAGTTTTAATGATTTAAAAAAATAAGAAGATAAATTATATGTAAATAACAATTTTAATCCTAGTATCTAAAAAACCTTAAGTTTAAAATTTGAAGTTAATATAATAAGATATACAAAAGTTTATCAAAAATGAAATTAAGAACAAATGTAAAAGATATTTAACAATACATAAGTAATATAAAATAATTATACCTAAGAATAAATATTTTAATTAATAAAACAAAAATATATTTAATCTAAACAAATATTAATCCTAGTTGAATCGTCAAATTCACCGAGTATTTCATCTAATAATTTCATTTTATTTTTAAATTCTTCATCTTGAATTTCATTACTATCCACATATTCGTTAATTTTAAATATTGTTTTTTTATTACATCATTTTGAGAATAATTTACAAGTAAAATATTTTTATCAATAGTATATATTATTTTATTTATATAATATTGATTTTTAAAGTTTCCTTCTCTACAATACATATCAAATAAATACATAATTTCATCTATAAAGTTTTTATTTAATAAATCTATGTACTCATTTATCAAATTTTCTAATTTTTTATTTTCATATTTTTCATTGATATTGTCTAAAGTATTTACTAAAAAAATATTTACATTTGTTTCATTGTATTCTTGTTTAAGCTTTTTGATTAGCAAATCAATAGAAATTTCTTTGTCACATAACTTGTATAAATAAAGTGTGTTAGTTGTATAATCAATTCTTTTATATCTTTCATCTTCAAAGACTAATAATAAATATAGATCGTCACATTTAGATTCCTTCTTTCTGTATTTATCTAACTGATTAATTAATTTGCTTTTAATTTTTAAAAATTAACAACCTCTTCTAAATTATGTTTAATATTATTTAATTTGTAATCGTCAATTTCAATGCATTTTTCATTTTCAAGAACAATATGATCCCATGGATATTTTTCAGGTCTTAATTTAAGCATTCTAAATTCAAAATTATTCTCCAAATATTTCGAAAATTTATCAGTATAATCCATCATTTGAATAATTCTGAGAAATTCTTTTTTTTCAATCTTATCTTCAAAAATATATTCAAATATTAAATTATAAACTTTAATCATAAATTTTTCTATCTCCAATTCTACCTCACTTTTAATGGTACAAACACCTTGTATATTTAATAAATTAGAATTTAAAGTATGTTTTATATTTAAAAAATTAATACAAGTAGAAAATTCATCAGTAGAGTTTGTTTGTAAAAGTTCATTAAGCTGTTCTAAATTGTCAATAATTTCCATTTTTGTTTTTAAATAAGAAGTATCATGAAATTGTGTTTTTAAATCTGAAATATTAAATTTTAAATCATTCATATAGTCAATTAAATTTTTAAGCTCTTTTAAATTTTTGCAGTTATTAATATTTAAATTATAAATTTCCATATAACTTAAAACACTATCGCTAAAACCTTTTATAAT
>KE647161.1:0-11706 GCA_000447185.1 Vairimorpha apis BRL 01 | reverse complement strand
ACTTAATTTTGAGATATATTAATAAATATGAATAGGACGTGAGAAAAATGAAGATGAATTTATAATTATTTCAAAATCTTTTTTTAAATATAAATTTTTAAGAAAAATTATTATAAAAATTTTTAAATTTTATAAAATTACAGATATAGATTTTGTTGTTAAATATAATTTAATAGACTATTTTTGCTTTTCTAATTCAGAAATAAATTTTCAAATTTTTGAAAAAATAAATTCAAATGATTTTAAATATGTAAAAAAATACATTTTGAATAATTCTAAAATTTATTTACCAAATCATTATACAAAAGTTGGATATATCAATTTAAGAATACTGGTTTCTGAGTATAAAAGTATTTCAAATTTATTTACTGACAATAATAATAATTTCAATCTATTATCAAAAGATATAAAAAATTCATCATTGTTTACTAATAATTTAAATAATAAAACTTTTAATATAGAATTTAACAAATCTGAATCTATTTCAAATTTTTATTTTAAGGAAATTTCTGGTGATATAAATTTATTATTTTTTTGTTGTAAACACAATAAACATCTGTATTTTCATCAAGATGAAGAAGTTATAATAGAAAATTTTAAATATGATAATAAAATATCTTTAAGTGAATTTTTTAATTTTAAATATGAATTTAAGGAGTTTTACAATATTGATATTTTAATCAAAGTTATAAAAAATAAAAATTTTACAGAACAAAACATATGTGAAATATTAAACAAAAGATATTTTATAATACATGAGAACATTTGCGTAAGATATTTAGCATATAGTTTGTTAGGATTTGTTAATAATTGTCATCAATATCTTAATAATTTATTAACAGACAAATGTAAAATTATTAGAAATAAGTTTACAAATTTATACAAGTTTGTAAATTTAAATAATTATGATTTAAATAAATATGTGTTAAAACTTTGATTAAATATTGCAAATTATTAAAATTAAAAAAATCAGATATAGAAAAAATATTCAAAAATTTAAAAATTGATAATAAATTTATTATTTATACAGAATTTGGTATCCATATAGATCTAAAATTTGATAAACTCAAAAAATCTACAAAACTTTGGTATCTATTTAAAAATGAAAAATATAAGAAATTGTTAAAATATTTGATAAACGAAAAAATTTAAAATATATTTTAATTTTAAAAAATTATTTAAAAATTATTTTTTTAAATAACATCAAAATAAACTACAAAAAATTGATTAAATATGTCTTAAAATTTGCTAAACAAAAAATTTAAAAATACGAAATGGTGGTGGTCTAAGTTTAGCACTTAAATGTATTTTAAGTAATAAATTCAATAGGACACAAAACTTGAATTTAATTACAAATTATCTATTTAACAATATTAAAAATACAAAAAATTTAGATTTTAAAGATAATAAAATTGAGAAAATTGAAACTAATATAAATAATTTTTTTCACATTATAATTGAAATATATAAAAAATATGAATTAATTGAACCAGAATTGATGCTAAATTTGATTTTTACTCATCTCAACGATTCGAATTTTGTACTAAAAAATTATAGTATAAGAATTTTTGAATTTATATACAAAAAATATGATGTTTTAGATTTTATAAATATTAAATGTGAAAATGATGACGCTTTTTTTGTAATGCTTATACTATATGAAAAATATGGAAATGTTAATATACCTATTTATAAAGGAAAGAATTTATTTATAAAACAAAAATTATTAGAACTGAATTTGTAAATATTTATTTATATGATGTTCAAAAATTTTTTTAAAACATTTTTAAAAAATAAAATGAAATCATTGAAATCTTTAATTAAATAATTTTAATGTATAAATTTTAAATTTTCTTATTAAAAACAAGAAATAAAATTTTCAAATTTAAAATATATTATTTTATATTAATCTTTATATTTCCAATTTTATATTATAAAAATTATATTTTATAGTTATAATTTTCCATTTTTTTTTCATTTGTTAAAGATTTTTAATTTTACGAAATATTTTTAATTTGATACATAATTTTTGAATATTTTATTTTATAAAATGTTTTCCATTTTTGTTATTATTTTTAATTTTTATTTTTATAAAACATCTACAATTTTTATTATATTTTTCAAAAATTTTATAGCATTAAACTTTTATTATGTTATTATATATTATTTAATCTATAATGTTTATAATTTTAGTTATTTAATCTTTTATTATTTTATTTTGTATTGCTTAAATTTGAACAAAAATCTTTAAATTATGTTTTTTTTTAATTAGAAAATATAAATTTTGCTAGATAATTCTTTTTACTTGTATAATTTTATTCTTTTTTGTTTAAAGTTTAATTTTACAAGAATTTTTGGTAAAAAACAAAATTTAATGAATCATTAGTTATTATTAAAATTCAAAAAAATAATGATAGAATTATGGTTTTAAGACCGAATTTTTTACGATCTCATCAGCAAAAAAACTCTATTTATAAATTTATTGAAAAATATAAAATTTTGAAAGTTGAATTTTCTTTTTTTATGTTAATTTTATGCTAAAAAAATATAAATATACTTATTTTGTAAACCCATAAATGGTTTTTAAACTAATAAAAACATTTTTAAAAAAAAGACTATATAGCCGGTAAATTAGTTACGAAAGATTCTACAATCGAATGTAATTTGTCATTAAAGGATACAACATTATTTTTTACAGATGATTTAAAAATTAATCTTATTAATATTACTGATTTAAAAGAGATTAAAGATGGGTTTTCCTTTACATTTGATCATATAAAATATAAATTTATGTCAAATGATAAAGATTTGGATTTTTTATTTAAAAATATACATCCATTAGTTTCAATTTGTGATGAAAAATATAATAATACTGTTATATATAAAATTTTTAATACTACTCATAACAAATTTGATCAAGTACAAGAAACAACGGTTCTTAGAATTATTAAAGATGAAAATAAACATTTTATTAAAATAGAAACTTCGGATGACGTCATACATTTTGAAGAAATTAATACTGATACGCAATATTATATGGATAACAAAACAAATACATTTGTTTGGTCTGTAATGAAGGAAGAACTATGGTATACTTTTTGCGTTGTTTTTAAAAATACTTTGGAATTTTTAGAATTTATGAGTAAATATGTTGCATCTATACATGAAACTGAAGAAGAATATTTTGAGAAAATGGAAAGAGAAAATTTTTGTTCATCAAGTAATTTAAAAAATGAAATTGATGAGGTTTCTGAAGATAAAATTTGATGAAGAATATTTATCTGTAAGTAGTGAAAACTCACATAATGAAGATACTAATTATAAATACCAAGATGATAAAAGTAATACTATTTATAAAAGTACAGATGATAGCAAAAACGAACATTTAGTAGTTGGTGATGAGTTAGCTTTTGTTACTCGAGGATCTTCTGTTGGTGTATTTGGGAATACAGAAAAAGGTTTACAATTTAGAGAAAATTTATCAGACATAATGAAAGTATCAGCCAAGAAAATTATAGCACATGATAATTGTAAGAGTTTAATTTTTTTGGATAAAAATGAAGCTGATAAACTACATAAAATTGATCTTGAAAGAACTGATGTTGTTGAATCTTGGGAGATTAATAAAAATATCAACGATTATTTTTCATCACAGAAGAATCAAGATGCACCTACTTTGATCGGTCTTTCTGATTACTCGGTTTTTAGAATTGATCCTAGAATATCTAAAAAAGTAACTGAATCAAAAGATTACAAAACAAAAAATCAGTTTAATTGTGGAATGTCAACATCTCAAGGACACGTCGCTGTAGCTTCTAAAAATGGAGATTTGAGACTCTATGACAAAATAGATAAAAGGGCAAAAAGTCTATTACCTGGTTTTGGAGACGAGGTAAAATTTGTAGATGTTACGACAAATGGAAGAAATATAATTTGTACATGTAAAAATTATTTACTGTTGTATACAGTAGATGGAAATTATAAAAATCAAGTTGGTAAAGATAAACCAGTTCCACGAAAATTATCATTAAAACCTGAGCATTTAGCATATATTAAAGAAGAAATAAATTTTACTCCTGCTAAGTTTAGTACTGACAAAAATGAAGATAGTATTATAACAAGCACAAGTAAATATGTAATTAAATGGAATCTTCAAGATGTTATAAATAATAAATGCTTTAATTATACGATAAATAAATGTAGCGATTTAGTGGTAGCTGATAATTTTGAATTTGGTGCTAATGACAATATTATTGTGGCTATGCCCGATGATGTTAAAAGTTTAAGAGGAAGTTCATTAAGAAGACCTGAAAATGGAGGATTATAATTACATTAATAGGTTTTAATAGGTTTAAAATATTAATTTTATATAAATAACTTCTTTTCAATTACATTTTAATAGAATTTTATGTATTATAATATTTATGAACAATAATATTTATGTATAAATTATTTATATTTAAATATTAACATATAATTAAATTTTATTTGATATTTTCAAAAGTAACAAAATTTTCATATATTTATTTTTTTTCAAATATCATTAAAATTAAAAGCAATCATTATTAATAAAATATTTTAAATTTCTTTATAAATTATTTTTTTCATTTTTATATAAAATTATAATTTTTTATTTTATAAAATTCTTTATTTTCTCACATTAAATTATCATTTTAATTTACTTTACTATTTGTAATTAAAATTTAAAATTAAAACTTATAAATATATATAATAAATTCTCAAAATAAAAATACATAAAAATTTATTTTTTCCTGTGTGCTTTCTTATAGTCTAAAGGAAGAACTAAATTTTTTAAACTCCACATTCCTATCTTGTTTTTTTTGGCTTCTTGTTCTACTTCAAGCATTTCATTTTTTAAATTTCCGTAAACTCCATCACTTCCAGTATATACACATGCCATACCTTTTCTTAACATTTCTAAATTAATGTTTAAACTATTACACCAATTTTTTATATACACTAAACACAATAATCTATTATATCTGTCTCTATTTATCAATTCAATTGTGACATATCTATTAAGTACTAAATTTTCTAAACATTCCTTACTTTTATCAGATAGTGGTTGTGCAGGAATTTTAAAAGATCTTGTTTCAGGTGCATCTATACCTGCTAATCTTATACTCAGAGTATCTTTAGATAATTTTCTAAAAACGGGCATATGACAAAATTTAAATCCATCACCATCTGAAACTGAAGTGACAATACCTATGAGTTGTATACCTTTAATATTATTCGGTAAGTCGTTTATATTTTTGATACGAATAGATAATCTATACAAATACACAAGTATAATTAATAAACTTATACATGCTATTGAAATATAAATGTAAACTACTTTTATTTCAATTATCATTGACCCTTATTTTAATTATAATTTTAGATTTTGTAAATTATATATTCATTTACTCCTAAAAATTAGAAAAATTCAAAGAGGTACTTAATTTATCTAAAGTAAAAAAATGTATATAATTTTAATTTGAATATTTTTTTTTATAAAAGCATTTTAAAAAATTAATTTTATTTGATTAATATTATTAATATGTGTAAAAATGACAATAAATAAATATTTTATAAATATTTTTATTAATCTAATATATAGAAAATTTATGAATTTTTATTCGATAAAAAGTTTATAATTTTATGATTTTAATAAATACAGAAATTAAAATTTATTTGTTTAACTTTTGATAAAATCATTTTTTAATTTGTTTAATAAGTTAAATTTATTTTATTTTTAAACTTTTAAATATTATAAAATAAATTTTATACAAAGAATTTTTTAAAAATTATAAAATTTAATAAAACTTAACAAATAAGAAATTTAAAATTTTAACTATGTAATAAAATAATGCATTTATTTAAAAATTTAAATATTATTATTTTTTTTTGATCATATTAAAATTTTCTTAGTTTATTTTTATTTTTACGATTTTATTTAAATAAGTAAATACTACAAAATATTGTAGACAAAACACAAATAAATATATTATACATAATGTTTATAATAATTATTTATAATGTATTATTTTAAAATTAAAATACCTTTCAAAAATTTTAAAACAATAATGATTTTTAAAAAAAATTTTAGTATACTAAAAGAAATTATAAATGCTAAATATCAAACTCTAAAAATCTCACAAGTAATAAAAATGTGAAATAAAAAAAACAATACAATATATAGGTTACTTGAACAAAGATATAATCAAATAATGAAGAGAATGTGAAAATGAACTAAATTAATTATTTAAATTGTAAATATTAGTAATAAAATTATATAGCGAATATTATATAAAAATTTATAATATAAACTTTTTAATATGAGATGAACTAAAAAAATTATTATTAAAAGAAATTTAAAAAAAATTATAATCTAAAAATGAGTAAAAAAATTAGATAATATAAAATTAATAAATAATATAATAATCTAAATGAGAATAAAATTTAATTAAATAGAAACTTTTTATTTAAGAATTTACAATATGTAAATATTAAAATTTAATTTAAAATATATTAAAAAACATTTAAATTAATTATCAAATAAATCAATTACTAAAATTTTAAGTATTTAATACTATTTAAAAAAATTTACAGATACGTAAAATTAATTTAAAATAATTTAAAATTTTAAAAAATTCAAGTTTTTAGATAATTTATTTTAAATTGCTTATAAATAAACAATATCAATATCTTTATTTAACAATAAAACAATTAAATTTATACTTAAAAATATACATTTATTTTATTTAAGTTTAATAACCCTAATTTAAAATGAATTTAAATATAAATTTTAATCCAAATTATAAACCATTAAAAATTCAAAATTTAAATACATTAAAAATAATTGAAAAATCAAAATTTTCTCAAAAATTTAATATTTTTAACATACAAGAAACAGAAATCAAATCTATTCTAAAATTGCCATGTAAATGGAAACAAGTTTATAAAATACAATTTAAAAAAATATTATCATATACACCAGGAGATTCTATAAGTATAATAGCACCTAATACGACACAAATTGTAGACGAATTGTTTAGATTTTTGAAATTAAAAGATTTTAATTTAATAATTGAACACACAAAATTTAAATATGAAGGATCTCTTAGAGATTTTTTTTTAAATGTGTTTGATTTTAATTCAATTCCCAAAAAGGCGTTTTTTTATGATATTAAAAAATACAGTAAATATGAAAAAGTAATTGAATATTTATGTTCTAAAGAGGGAACCAGAGATTATTTTAGAATAGATTTAAATGTATTGGAATTATTGAAAATTTTTAAATGTAAACCTTCTATTTATGATTTACTGATGAATTGTCAAATAATTAGACCTAGAAAATATTCATTAATTAATAAAAGTGAAAATGAATGTGAAATATTAGTAGGAATAATAAAACGTAAAATTTTTTCAGATTATTTTGATGAAAATTTTCTTGAGAACATTATACAAAATCTTAGGATAAGTGGTAATAATGACATGAAAAAAAAGCATATAATTTTTTAAAAGATAATGAAAATAAATTAGAAAATAATAACACAGAAACAATAATTTATACTAAAAATGAATGTTTTAATGATCATAAAAAAGAAAATTTAAACATTGATATAAACAAAGAAAAAAGTGTTTTAAAATATGGACATATTTCAAGTTTAATAAAAGCTGATCAATTTAAAAAAGTAAGTATAAGTTTATCAGAAAATAAATTGTTAAGACTTGGTAACAGTAAAAATATTCTGTGTATTTGTACCGGTACTGGAATTGCTCCATTTATTTCATTTTTAAATAATAAAAAAGAAGATCAATTTATTAAAATTATCTATGGATTTAGAAATATTGAAGATGATTTATTAACATACGTAAATTTCGATCATAGAAATGTAGAAATAATTAAAATATTATCTTGTAATAAAATATATGTGACAGATTATTTACTAGATAATATAAATGAAATAAATCAATTTATTTCTAAAGATTGTCAAGTATATGTCTGCGGTAGAGCTGAAATGGAAAAAAAGGTTTTCCAAATATTTTGTGATAATTTTAAAGATATTATTGAAAAGAAGAATATTTTTTTGATGATTGGAGTTAATTTATAATTAAAATAATTATAAATTAATATTTGTACAGTTTTTAACAATTTTTTTTAATTTTTAATTCAACATAATGTTATAAAAAATACATTTAGAGTTATCATTATTTACTTATTAATTACAAAATAATTAATTAACCAAAATAGTAATATTTTAGATATAAAAAAGAATATTCATAAATACTATTTTATATCAATCTTATGACTTTCTTCAAATATTTTAATTATAAAAAATTTTTATATTTATATATTTAACTAAAAGATAAAATATATTTTAAAATATATATATTTTGAAATTTTATGTAAACGTTTTAATTAAATAAAAATTAATATGTATTAATAAAACAATAATGTTTGTTATTTTACAAATAATAAAATTTAAAAAAAGTTTTCAGAATAATTTTCCTCATTAGTAAAAAATAATAAAATTTTAATATACATATTGTATATATTAAAAATCAATAACTTTATTTAATTAGAAACATAAAATTTTTAAATTACATGTAATATAATAATTTTTATTTTTTTGAATTAAATAACCAATTAAAATTGAAAATATTAAGAATAAAATGATCAATAATGATTTGCCTATTTTTAAATGTACTAACCAATTTTCGATCAATTAAACCATTAAAAGAACTATATAAAAATATCCTTCTTTATATGAAACTCCAGTAATTGGTAATTTGCATAACTTTTTTCTATATACTTCTTTACAACATTTATATAAAATTCCCATACCATCACCTGTTCCTACTGTAATGTATTCATCATCAATGTTAATACATGTTATTTTTTTATTGGGATGATTTGTGCCTTTTCATCAACGAATATTAATGAAGAATCTACTTTCTTTAGAAATAACACTAAGATTCCATCTTTGTTACATTTGATATCTCCAATTTCTGTATCATATGTATATTTTTTACGGTTATATACAAATGAATAATTTGAGCCTTCTTTAACTACTTTATGAATTTTGGTTTTATATATAAAAACATGTGACCAATTTTCTGGTACATCTAACGTGCCACATTCTCTTTTTACAACAATATTGGAATTTTTAATGCCTAAAGTATACACATATTCTTCTTGAGACGAATCATTGAGTACAGAAGGACGAGTTGTTTTTTGTTTTGGTACTTTCTGTAAATTGAGTAATTTTTCTGAATTATTAATAACATCGTAAATTGTGTATAATGTTTGATTAATTATGAAAAATAAATCTCTATTAAATATTTGTGTAGAAATTTGCAGTTCGACTTGTTTAATCAATTTAAAATTTTTATTATTAAATTCTAATAGATAAAAAATGAAGTTCCTCTACATGCCAAATAAAAATTGGTCTCTGGTTCATTTTTTAGATTAAGTATGGAACTATTTTCGATATGAACACTTTTACCACTAAAAATATTTTCCTTAGAACATTCGACATTATTGCCAGATAAATCTCCTGTAGTATGAGCTTTTTCAAAAACTAAATTTTGATCAGAATTTAAAGAAAAAATCCTTATTATATAAAGATTCTATTTCAGAATGCGTTGTCCAATCAATGTCATTTTCATCATATTCAATAATAGTTTCTCCACTAATCGTAACTTCTAATATAAGGTCTTGTGTTTCGTAATATGCTATGTCAATGCATGTGGTTTCATCCAGAATACCTATACCATTTTGTTTCCCAAAATCCTTATTGCCGCCACCACCTGCATAAATTATATAGTTTTTGTAAGTTTTTAATGAAAATACTGGAAATATTGGAGCTCTCATGGTAGGGTATGCAACAATAAATTTAAATTAAAAAAAATGAAACTAAAGTATTACAAATCAAATCTGAAACATGTAATTATATTGATTTAGAAAATAATATTTTTTGAAAAATTATTTATAGTCTTTTTTATATTTTTTAAAGAAATATTATCAAAAATATAAAATATCTTGAAATTTTATTCAAAATGAACAATCTAATGTTTACAAAAACTTTAAAAAAATAATTTTTTACAATTTTTATGAAATTTATTTTAATAAAACAATATATTTTTTATAAAAAACTTTAACTTTTTATAAAATTTGAATGATATTAGGTAATCTTAAATTGTTTTAAAATTCTTTACTTTATTTGACCCCAATACAAATATTTTTTGTTAATTGTTAATTTTAAACAATAGCTTATTTTATATTGTTCTCTAATAATTTATCTGCTTTTTTATTCACATTAATAAAATCATTACATAAGTTTGAATCGATTTTCTCTAAATACATGTAAAAACAGCTTACTTTGCAACAAACATCACGTTTTGTCTCAATATTTTTATTTGAGTTATTATCAATCATTTGCAAGAATTTTTCTTTAATAGTAGGATATAATTCAGATATTATTTTAGAGTTTTTTGTCATAAATTTTTGCAAATTTATATTAAAATCTTTGCTTTTAAAAATACTTTCAAGTTCATTTTTATTATTTTCTGCAATATTATTTTTTAATTTAACAATTATATTTGATAAGTTAGGTTGTGATTTTTGATAAATTTCAGGAAACTTATTATTAACATTTTTTATAACTGAATTAACATATTTTTCATCTTCAAAAACCGTTTTTACATTTGAAGTATCAAGAAAATTTTTTAAATAAATATTTATTTTGTTGACAAATAATTCATTTATCTCTTCATTCTCAAATTGTTTTGTAAAATCAAATCCTTCTTCTATAAAATTATTTAATGATTGTTTAAAATCAGACCTTTCATTAATATTTACTTGAAGGTTGTTATTTGAAAAATATTCTATGCTAATTCTACCTATAAGTTCATTAATATTTTCTTCTTTAATATTTAATAATTGTATCAAATTTTTTAGTTTAACTAAAATATCTTTAAATTTTAAAATTTGCTCAGATGTACAAATATTATTAATTTTTTCAACAATTAAATTGTAAAAATCCAAAATGTTTGCATTATGTTGAACTAAAAAATAACTATTAAGAATTTCTGAAATATAAAAAAATATTTTATCATTTTTATTATAACTAATCAGAAAAATTTTTCTTTCTATATTAAAAAAATCAATAAAATTTTCAAGAGTATCTAATTTATCATTCATGTAAAATAATTCTAATAAACTTGTAGGTAAATAAAATTTTCTAAATTTTTCAAGTTCATTAAAAATAATTTTTTGTTTTCCATTATCAATTATTTTTATAACATTTTTACCTATTTCTACACTTTCATTCATTAATACAAGTTGATATTTTCGAAACAAGTTAAGTCTTTTTTGATCAAATTTGTTCTTGTATGAAATAAATATATCATATATATTATCATAAAATAAATATTGTGAAAACATTTTTATTGAATTTTCAAGTTTTTTCATATTTTGTGTCATTTTATAAAAATATAGTTCATCCTCTTCATCTAATGGTTGATTAATTATTTCAAAAAAAATTTCAATTTTTTCTAATTCTTCTAATAAATCTTGAATTCTACAATCTAACATTTCATGTTCATCAATTTCACCTTCCAATCTAGAAATTTCAAGTGATTTTTCTTTAAATTCGCTGATTAAACTTTCGTTTTTATTTAAAATAATAGGTATTT